>VXBQ01002761.1:430304-557152 GCA_013400175.1 Phainopepla nitens
ATAACACTGTGGAATTACTCCAGGCATCTGACTTCTTCTGTCAGCCTTTCCTTGGCAAAGCAGCCTCACCTCCCCAGCAGCGTGACTCAGGATGCTTGTCTTGCTGGCTAAGGCTTTCTCTCCCTTACTCCATGTCACCATACACTCTTTCCCTCCCTCCTAGCTCCTGGTCTCTGGCATGTTTAGCAGCAGAGCTCGTTGAAAAACACAACCATCTTCTTCAGTGTTGATCTGCCTTTGACATTCCCTGGCCCACTGCTCTGAGCCGCCCTGCCCTGAGCAGAATCCCAAACAAGCTCCTTTGCCCGCTAACGCAGCATTAACACCATGAGCACTCAAATCCCTGAGATCTCTGCTTCCTCACAGAGGTTAAAGAGAATCGTTTTTGAAAACTTGAGCTTTCTGCCAAGTTAAAAGGGAGGAGATCAATGGGATCTGTGCAGCCCTGACACAGTGCCCCAGAGATCACGAGCCCTTCCAGCTCTGCCTGAATCACAGAGCTGGTTAGGTTGGAAAAGAACTCTAAAATCATAGAGCCCAACTGTTAATCTAGCACTGCCAATTACACCATTAAACCATGTCCCTAAGTGCCACATGTCCCATCTGGAAAGATTCAGGGAAAACCATGTGGGTGGGAAATGCAGGACTGCCTCAGGTAGGAGGATCTGCAGAAAAATTTTTTGCAAGGAAGCTGCCGGTCCAGGATGACTGTCTGGCTGCATTCCAGAGTCGATGCCATCTGAAGAGAACCAGGCATGAATTTCCTATCCTTTTCTATTCTTATTAGCAGCCTGGAAGTGGGCATGGAGGATTGCACTTGGGTCCTACCACTGGGGGCTATGAACTGTGGGCAGGGTACTCGGTGTGAGCTTGGCCAAGGGCTCCTCCAGCAGCTCAGCTGGAGGCAGGGGCTGGGCAGCGACTCACTCAGCCTGGCTGGTGCTTGTCAGGGCTCCCACGGCTCTCTGCTGCCTCCATGGAGGTCATGTCCCCTCTCCTGACCAGCCCTCAGTGAAACCTTCAGCTCGTTTTTTCCCCAGGACAGCACCTGGGTGACATCCCAGAAGATCAGGGTCTGGATATCAGCAGTGACCTTCACTGGGAAAACCCTTGGGAATGAGGCCACAGAGTGTGAGGGTGCAGCCTGAGAGACAATGAACTCATATTCTTCTTTTTGGTTTTGTTAAAGGCAATCTCTGATAACTACAAATAGGTTGTGCAAAAAGAAGACAAATAGTAGACACTAAATGTAGTTTAAGCTAGCCAATGGTAACAAAAATAGGGGGATTTATCGAAATTTGACTTAATTTGAAAGTCTATTTTAATCTGGTCCCTGTGCTCCATTCATCATGTGGCTCTCCGGTCATCATTTTTGGGGCTGCTTACCCCTGAGCATGCAGAGGCTTATGCAGAGCTGAAGATGTATTCCCACCATGTCTGTGCAGGCATTCCTGTTAAAACCAGGGGTGAACTCATTAGGAAAAGGGAGTGAAAGTGACTAAGGAGCCCCACCAGCTCTGTTTGGAGTAATTCATGTGCTCTCTGAGGGTACAGTGGAGTTGTGCACACCTTTCCGTTGCTGTCTTTTCTGCTCAGACTAAGGCCAGGCCTTCGCAGTAGAGGCTAAGGCAGGGGTCTTGAAAGGCAAAAATCTGGTTTCTATTTCAGGCAGTGCCACTGCAAATGCTTTTTAAGAGGGCTGGTGGAATATGCTTTTCCCACAACCAAAGGGAAATGCACTCAGAAGGGAGTGTTAAAAGGCAGCCAAGGGGAAGAGGAAAGGGGTGATGTGATCTGATACCCGCTGACCTCTCTTGTACAGGCATATCTCCCCTTCTCCTGGGTACCCTGAGAAACACACAGCCCTCCATAGAACGGATGTTCTCTCACTATTCTCCCCCACGCCCTTTTTTCCCCTTCCTTTAGCCCTTGATCTGTTTAGAAATTCCCACTTGTTTGCCTCTCTGGTTTCCATAACCTCACTGACACTGAGGCACTGAGGAGAACCCAGCGTTAGTGGCTTAGCCATGGAAGTTCAGCTCAGTCCAGCTGTGGGCAGTTCAGTGTTTGCCCTTCCTTTGTTTTTTGGTTTGGGATATTTTTTTTTTCCACTACCATGTCCATTTCTGCAGAAGCAGCTGACACTTTAGTCACAAGGCCAGAGTCACAGACCTACCGAAGCTCTTAATACCCAGTTGTATGTTTGTGTGTGCATTTTCTTTTTCAGGGTAAGTACATCTTTTAGGGATGGAATAACAGTTTGTCCAAGAATCAACAGTCTTCAGGCAGCCAAATAGTCTTGCAGCCAAGGTTTGTACTCTTTCCTTGAGGTTTTGGGGATGAGTTGCTTGCCTGTCCTCTTACATAAAAGAGAAGCAAATTGTCAGAATAAACACATTTTTAAATATACAACACCATCAGTCAGAGCTTAAGAGGAGCTCATTGGCTGGAAAAGAGATCAAGGCAACCGGGAATTTGGATGGCCTGACTGAGGAGTTTGGACTAAAAGGTTCTTTTTCATTCACTGGAGCTAGTAATTTTTTTTTTCCCTCTCTCTATTTTTTTTTTCTTTAGGTAATCAGCCAGGAAAGGAAAAAAAAAAAAATCCTCCTCCTTCCTGCAGGCAGTGAGTCTGGACTCAGAATCCTATATGGCTGTTATATTATTGTTAATTTTTCAATTTTTTGTTTGTTTGTTTCACAAAAGCAGATAGCTACTGGATATGAGTCCTTGCCTTGGAGCACACTGGAGAAGCAGCCAGCATTCAGCTGTGCTGTCTGGGGTGATTCTTTGCTCTCAGATTCACAAGTCAGTGACTAATTCAGGTTAACTGTGGTCATCTGAAGATCAGACCCTCAGTTTTGCAGTCAGGGTTAGGTCAGCTTTAATCAGCCCAGCCTGTGGAGGGAGCTCTGGTAGAAATGGGACTGCACAGAAAATCCTGGTGCGCTAGTTTTTGGTGAGCTGCAGGATATTTCTGTACAATTGGTTGCCCATGTAGGGAGGAGAGCTCCTTGCAGCTGTTCTTTCTCAGGATGCCATCAGGACTCTTCCAGGACAAATTCCTGCTTCCTGGGCATAGCTAGGTTTGCAGGTTTCCCTGTGATTACACCAGGACAGGGGGAGAGGTAAGGTGGGCCAGCTTTCCGGTGTATGCTCAGAGCAGCAGGGCACTGTCTGACATCAACACAAAGCAGTTGTCTGTGAAATTTCATTACATTTACAGGCAGCAATTGTTATTCCAGAGCAAGGAGAGGAGGTGGAAAGAGGCTGAGGTCCAGCTTAGGAGTTGGCTAGCCTAGTTCTTGGATTGTTTTCCACACTGTGGTTATCCTTATCTGCATCTGGAAACTGGAGTGTGTTGTATGTGTTTGTAAGAGCAAGCGGATGTGTGAAGTGTTCTGGCAAAGTCAGAGACCTCATTTTCCCCTCAGTATAATGCAGCCTGATTAGATTGTTATTGACATGCTGAGAACCTGCTAGGGTTGTTACATCTCCGTGGAAAGGCATCTGTCTGTTCCTTTCCTCCCTTCTGCCTGGAAGGATTGCAGAGCTGGAAATGGGAAGGACCTTTCAGATGGCAAATCCAGCTGTGAAAGAAATCTGCTGGGAAAGCACGGCATGCCCGCCAGCTGACCAGCAGCTGGACAATGTACATGGAGCTGCGAGCCAATTAATATCAGTTTGGAACCATTAGGAATTCCCTAATAGGCAAAAATTAAGAAAAAGGGAAAAGAACCCACAATAAACCCTCAAAACTGCTTTTGCAGTATTTTGCTGGATGTTTTTCATCCTGTAGATCATTGCCAGCCAGAGTTACTGGCAGTGTTTGGGTGATCGGATTTATGTGACTTATTGCACCATGTCAGAAATGTGCAGTGCTCCATGAGCTGCTCCAGCTTTGACTGTTCAAGCTAAAGCAGAGAGGTGTGTGCAGAGTCCAGAGGAGGCTGTGGATGTCCAGAGGAAGCTGTGCAGTCCTGTAGCTGCCCATGCTGCTCCCACTGCAGTGTGTGCTGGTGGGGATCTCCCCCTGATGGCTCTGGGCAGCTGAGCGTGTCTGTGCTGCTCTCTCTACTCCAACTGCTTCCTGCTGGGTTAGCTCAGGTATTTCTACCTAGTGCTGTACAATGACTTCTAAATAAGAGCAAGAGAGCATGTGGACTAATTGGCTTTAAAAATATTCTCCTTCCCAAAAATGGCTCTTGTGAATTTTGCACCGTGAGATGGTCAGATAATGGCAATCCTCATGTTCAGGATTTTCCACTGTAGGATGAGGCCAGACTCAGTCTAAATATCTGGGATGTTGCTCCCTTTGATCACAGCTGATGCAACCTCAAAAATCCTCAGCCTGAAAGCTCTCTGAAGACAGATTTTTCTCCAAGAATGATTTTGGGTTCAGCAAAATTGCATGTTTCAGTGAAATGATATTTCTTTTCGCCAGCTTATTTATATTCATCATAATTGTCTCACTGTGATGCCTCCTATTCATTTGCTGGATCCACTTGTCTTGCATCTTGTTCTGACTCTGAGTGCTTTTTAGGGTAAGCCTGCCTTTTGAGAATATGCATGATTGGTACCATTGGAATAGTTTTCATGTGTTTGCAAGAAGTGCATTGCTAAGCAAAGCAAGCAGAGGAGCTGGGAGAAATGAGTGGAAAATGACTACATGAAGAAGAAGGAAGAATTAAAATAGATGGCAAGGAGTTAATCAAATAAAAAAAGGTTCTCTTTTCTCTAGAGAAAAAAAAATCTTGCTCTTTTTTTTTTTTTCCTTTGAATAATCTCAGTCTGAAAATGATTGTACTGGCCAACCCTTGATACCTTTCTGATTCCAGCTGGGTTGTAGTGGTAAGTTACCACAACAGTCTATTATTGGCAGTGTTAACTAATGCCCCTCATCAAATTAAAAAGGGCAGGGATGGGAATATTTTCAGGCTGTTCCTTGCTTATAATTTTTTTTTTTTATTTACCAGAATGTCATTGTCCTGAAAAGGAAAGCTCATTAGTCTTGATTTTTTTGGGGTTTTTTTTCCCTTCTTCTATAAATTCATGCTTAGAGGAGAGTTAATTCACTACGCAAAGAATATTTGAAGGCCATGTTCAGTGCCATTAGCACTGTACAGAGGATCTTTGAGAACAGCTGTTTGTCTGTGCAGGTATTTCTTTGTTCTGTCTTGCTCTGAGAACCTGATGCCATTTACCTACCAAAAGAGTGGGCACCTTTCTGGCCATGGTGTGCAGATACCAAATATGAAGTTACTGTAAATGAAAACACAAAGACCTGTCAGTTTGCCCAGTCCTGCCTTGCAGAGCTCTAAAGGAACTATTACATTTAGATGTGGGTGGAGAAGGATCCTCCAGAAAGGCTGGATCTGTGAAGGAATTATTGCTTGTGTGGGTTTAGCAGAAATGTGATCTGCTGCACTGGCTTTGTCTGTCATTCTGCAAGAGTTTAGGGGGATTTAGGTGTTTCTGCATTTACTGTAGAGGATGAGTTTTCTTGAGGACACAGACCCACAAGTTGGCAGATCTATCCAATGATGGAGAAAAATAGTTGGCTTACACCTAACAAAGGAGTAGAAACTATGCAAAAACCCTTCAAGTTCTCTGAAAGGTTTCTCACAAGATAAGAACTCTTGTCCTGGGGTTGCTTCAGGCCTTTTAGTACTGTGGAACTTTGCCTCCATGATTACAGATCCTGTGAATTGCACAGGGGAACAACATAAAAACCTGGTGTGTTCTTCACAGGGGAAAAGCTGTGGGGGAATACACTGAGGACAGCTCCAGTCCCCTACATTTTCAGCTATTATAAGTGATGTGGTTAAAACAGAAAATTTCCAGATTATCTATAAGCATGAGATGCAGACAACAGAAGGTGCCAAATACTTCCCCACACCCTTGAAAGAAAGGTGATGTAAAGAAGAAAAAGCAGGCTAGAGTTACTTTTGGGCACTGTACGAGTACAGAGTGGGATATAAGAACATCAAGTTTCCAATTTTAAGTCTTCTCTGAAAGCCCTTTGTGTCGAGTGCAGGTTTTCCTCTCCCATCAGACAACCTGTCACATGTGTTCCACACTGATGAATACCAGCTCTGCCACATGTTTCCTGGAAAACAGTACATTACGTTACTCCTCGTTGTAACTTTCCTTAAAATCAAGTACAAACTATGTGTCAGTCATCATAAATAAATAGAAAAAGCTTTGAGACTGGAATCATCAGTGTGCTGTAGAAGGGAAAGATACTCTTCCAGTGTATCCTACAGCTGCCCTTGCTCCTTTACTTTCACAACCCGTATTTATTTATGATATGGCTGCCCAGAGGAGTAGTCTGGTGACATGCTTTCCTTTAATCAGTCTTCTGACTGGGATAGGTGAGTTTTAAAACTTTCTTGTAGCACTTGACTGACTCCCACCATATAAATGAGGGATTACACTTAGATGGTCGAAGTCCCAGCAGAGCCAGGGTAAGGCTGAGGGCAGGACCAGGGCAGATGCTCAGTGTGCACCCTATTTTTCCAGTACACAGTGAGACACTGGCAATATTTCTCCATCAGGTCCCAAGCTCTGGAACTCATAGATCTCATAGAACTTCAGAGATCTTTCTTTCATGAGGTCTACTTGTGTGGCACTCATGAGATCCCCATTTCAGGTTCTTGTACCTGCTTGCAATTCATTTGCTCTGTTCGTGCAGCTTGCTTTTGCTCTTCAGATCTGGAGCTGCCATCCAGCTTGTGGCTGTCTTCACTTGGCCCAAACAATGTGTGAGAAGTGCTTGCCCCTGATGTGAAATCACAGCTCTGACCATCACCTGGCAATCTGCTGTGTTGGAACTTATAAAATGTAGCTGTGGGAAGAAAGAGGTAGATATGGAAAGTGTTCCCTAATGTAAACATTGCTGTGGGACATTGCTTTGCTGTTTTTCAGTCTGTGACTTGTGTGAGGGAGCACAAAGCCTGTCATTCAGTGGAGCTGGCTGGCAGTTTGGTACTGATCACCAACCACTGGGCCTTTTCAAATATGAAATGCTGCAAATGCTCCATCTGCAGAAGCCATAAAGTGATTGCTGGGCTTCAGTGCTCTGCAGACATTGAACCAGATGAGTGTAACCTGAGATCTGCACTGTGAGCCTTTGGATTCAGAACCACATTTGATCCAAGTTTACACTTGAAGTGTAGTGGAAATAGGGTTGAAGGGAAAGCCACAACTCTCTTCACACTGTGCTGGTCAGCTGTTGGCATCAGGATCTGTGGTTGAGACTTACAGTCTTCTTACATCAGCTCTGCTGCCTCTGAATGAGCTGAAGGAGACATCCACAGAGAGCTTCTCTGACTTTGTTCTGTTTCAAACAAGGCAGTCAGAATTATAAATATTATTAACTCTTCCTGGTGTTTCATATCAAAATGGCATGAGGTGCAAATATGACACCTAGCAGTCTACTGGTGGGGGGAGAAGAATCCCACTTCTGCTTGGCATTTTGTTGGAGGTAGGAGCAATTGTGTGCTTGCAGTCTCAGTAGCTTTACTATTCATTTTAACAACAAAAATAGAATATCTACAGGAACACCCAACAAGAATTACAACATCCAGAAGCCGAAACAACTGTTTTGTTTTTTAGTAATGGTAGATAGTTGGGCAATACCTGGGAAAAAAGTCATTAGAGCTTCTTTCCTTTGGAAAATACATTCTGCCTCAGAAATTTCTGTATTCCCAGCTGCTTTTCTGTCTGTTAAATAATGTGGGCATATGATTTGAGTCCTGAGACATTAAAGGATGTAAGCATGTACCTGAAATTAGGCATGTGTGTGCTTTCTGCTGAGCAAGTGTGTCCTAGTCAGGTATTTAAATTTTAAATGCACTGCACTGGGGCCCTCACTCATAAAGTAAGCAAATTTCAGCCTAGACAGCAGTGGGAGGAATAAACATTAAGCTCAAAACAAACTGTTATCAAAGTAGCTCTTCAGACTATGTAGAATTACATTTTAAGATGGGCAGAGCATCTTTAAAACCCTTTTGCATTAGCTAAGAGCTTATACATTAGCTTTCATGAGAGGCATTACAGATGTCTGTGAATATTATATAAACACCAGCCTGTTTGCAACAGTTTATAAACTTAAATATTTTATAAGAAAATACTGAACATTTAACTCGCCTTGTATTTTTTATACAGCAATAAAAACACCATTTTTATCAAAAGTTGCTGGGAAGCCTGACTAATAATGTAACACTTCGTTATAAACTAGGAGGAAAGTTCACTGATCTAGAATTAATAAGGTGTATAATCTGTACAGGAATTTTTACACTACAGGGGGAAGCAGCTAACTTTGGCTTTGCTTCTGCATAAAGATGCATGTAATTTTTGAGAATGTTCTCTGGTGCATCTTTATGACTCTGTGGCTCAAGAGGCTTTTGTGGTTTGCAGCTGGACGTGGCTTGGAAAAGGAAAATACCATGTCCTCACATGTACCAGTTGCATGGATCTGGAGATCTTTGCTGAGTGACCTTCCTGCAGGAGGCAGGAAATGGCAACTTTTAGACCTGAGCATCTTCTCCCAGCTTTTTCTCCAGTTATAAGTATCAATGGGAGCTGCATTCCCAAAATGGAAAAGTGTAAAGCAATGAGTAAGCAAGGTTTAGGACACAACCCTTGTTTTCCACATTTTGCCTTTAACATTTCCAGCAGGAAGGCAGCAGCTTTGCCCCCTCCAAGCAGAGCAGTTGTGTACTGTAAGTGAAGAACCATGCAGGCTTCTGAGGACTGTTAACACAGGTGAACCAGGCAGCCATGAGTTTCAGAGCTATCAGGCTTAAGCAACAGCTGAATGGAAGTTTGAAAATCACAGCTCAAAGGAATACTTGAGAGGAGGAAAAGTTTCAACTTCTAATTCTTTTCAAATCTATATTATGTTGTAAGCTCAGTTTTAATTTTTTTATGTCTCTGCTGCTGATTATTGTCATTGTTCTGATTTTACTGATTGATTTGATTATTTTCATTTTTTTTATTGCCCAAACATATTTATCAAGATTGACCTTTAATGCAAATATTCACTTGGCTTTCAGTAGAAATTCAGCTTCTAATTTTGTAGGTATTTAAGGGGTTGCTTCCTTTCTATACTCTATACTAACAGTTGCTCAAGGATGTTGTTCCATTAAAGACATCTATTCCTCAAGGGAAACCCTTCTTCAGCAAGTGCTATAGGCCAAGCTGGGATGACACAGTACTAGAAATTCTTGGTCCTCTCTGATTGTCACTATTGATGAAGTGAATGTGTGTAACAGCAGGAGAAAACTCTCCATGATTAGTAAATTCTTATCCTTTGTTTTCTCCAGAACACAGCAGCCCATCTAGGAATGTAATCCCATTTGCAAGCATGAATGCATATTTTTTACTCTAAAATTTGCATAGCACTTGGTCAGTTAGAACAGAAGAATAAACAGCATCTGAGATTTTGAATTATTTAGGAATGTACCTTTACTCACAGAGTGATAAGACTGTCCCTAAATGACCCACCAGCATTAGGTGTGAAAGAATTAACTTCTTGTCCCTTAAAAGGAGACCAAAGCATTAACTGCAAGGATCCAGAGTTACATGGTATTTGTACCTCTTAATTCTTCCAGGAATCATGGAACTGGCTTTGCTTAATGGAAGATCATGTGTGTTGAAAGGGAAATTCCTTTCAGATCTACACAGACATCAGGTCAAAAATTTGTACTGGCCAAAAATGTTATTCCAGTTGACTAAGGTAGGCTGAAAAATGGTGGCCAGGAAAATGCATGCTCTGGAATAAATGATAGCGTTGATGTGGCCAGATGTCACACATATGTATGTCAGGATTCATTCCTACAGTTATTTCCACTTTACATTGGCATAAACATTGTAGAAAATAAGGTTAGCACTTGTGCCATCTACAGAGCAAATGCCAGTGCCAGCCACAGCCGTGCAATGTTTTGTGTGTTTTTCCTATAGCATGAACAGGAGTGTGGCTTCCTTAGAGTATGGAAATGTTGGAAGGCCTATAACCAGGCTTGTCCCTACAGCTTCAAGTGTTCTGCAGTTCTTTTCTATAATTTTATATCTATATTTTTATTTGGAATAATTCAGGAAGCCATCCAGTCTCCTCTGTTTAATGATTATATTGAGCCACCTCTAAGCTGTGAGGATGCAGTGGGTGAGAGCTGGTCCTTCATGCCTACAAGTTTTCTTATTTTTTAACAAGGTTTATGAGCTCCATTTGAGTAGTTGGAAGCTAAGGCACTAGATGTCTTGGCCAAGGTCATACAGGAAATTTGGGATGGAGAACCAAACATATGATTGCTGCTGGTTTCCAAGCCAGCACTGAAACCACTGGGCATCCTTCTTAATTTCCAGTCTTTTCTGGCATTGCTACCAACTTTCTGGTCCAATTCCTCAACCACGTTGTGGCTCTCCTTCACTCCTGTTGCACATAAATCCAACCTCACAAGGTAACATATCAAAGCAATCAATAGGTGCGTAGCAATTTCCTCAGCCAGTTTCACTTCTTCACTTCATGACTTGCCCACCAACAAATTTATTTCTTGCTTGGAGCATTTCACTGAACTATTTCTATTCAAAAGTATCTGTTAGCACTTTGCTAAGCCTCAGACTGAACATCTTTGATCCACCCATTTCAAGATTAGATGGATGACAGAACCCAAACTCTAGCTCCAAAACCATCCATGTTTTGGAGGTGCATTCAAAGCCCAAGCTTGGATTTGGCTCTTAGTGTGGTTACTTTGATCTGTCTTCAGATCTGAATGCCATGTCCTGTGACATCTCTGTTTCTAGCACAGTATCTTGTGTTCCTATCTCTGTGAGAGCTCTGAGACACGATGGGTGCTCCGTGCACCTCGTGTGGGAAACGGCACCAAGGGATCCTCTCAAATTCCATTCAGGTTGTGTTCGCGTGCAGTGGGGTTCTTTCATGGCTGTTGTTTTGTTATTCACCTGGAGGCACAGGGAATTTGGCCTTTTGACAGAAGCGAAAGTGCAAGAAAATCCCACTGTTGTGTGGCGTTCTTACTGTGCTCTCCCTCTTGCCTGTTTTCCGTGCAGCTTCTTCGCACTTCCTAGAAATCACATCACCACTGCTCCTCCCCCTTTATCTCCTGTCCCCACTCAATGAGAACATGGTCTGGTGTTGCTCCCCATGGATGGGAAAGCCAGGGCAAGCTTGGTACTGTGGTCTTGTACACTAACAGAATTTCGGTGCAATTCACTCTTTCCAGGGAATTATTCTAGATTTATTCACCACAAAGCATCCAACCATAACAACTCAGTAATTTTAAGGCCTAACGAAAAAAATGTAACAAGATGTTCAAAAATTTTGGTTTGGGATAATTGGGAGTTGTTTATATCCTTGTGCTGCTGATTATGTTGTCATATACCACCATTACTGGTGTCGTCAGGAACAGGATTATCTTTGCTTGGAAACAAAACCTCAATTTTAACCACTTAAATGCTGGTTAATGTAGCTGATAAATGGGAAGAAAAATACTCCCCTGCTGTTACTGGATATATGAGACGCACAAAAATCATAGTGATGAGGGTTGAATAAACAAAGAGATGGACAAGTGAAACATAATCACTGTAATTTTTCTGGTAAAATGATCAGGGTACCCCAATTTTTCTTTAGAGTATTCAGGGCAGAGTCTCCCACTCTCAGTTGAATCAGTTCTTGCTCTTCCTCGGTTTGGAAATAACTTTCTGTGCATTCAGATCATACCATGCATTCCAAGCTGTATCTTCCAGGGGTTTTGTACCCTCCAATTATTTCTGCTTGCGTCGGGAATTCACATCTCCTGGCTCACTGAAATGCCAGCGTTACCCATGAAGTCCAGTGGATAATTCTAGTAATGGAAATGTGTTGTGGAAGGTATGGGTCTTGTCAGTCCTGCTTCTCCTCAGCTTTGCTGGGACAGCTGGAACTGGTATTTCCTACTATTCCACTGGAAAGATGAACTGGGGCTAAATATTCTTTGCAGCACTTTGAGAGTTAAAAAGAAGTTTAAGTATAAATAACGTGTGCAGTCATGAGATTCTTTAGATTTCCAGAGTGGCATATGTAAGATTTATTGTGATGTTTTAATTATTATTATTATTGTTTTGTTGTGTATTTTCTGTTTGTTTGCTTTAAGGTGGTATCAATAATGTGTACAGTAAATTCTAAAGTTTTGTAGCAATTTCCAGCAAATTTGAGGGTTTCAGCAGTCACTTTCCTCTGACTTCATGGAATCTGGGACCTGGAATGTAGCAACCTAGACGTACTTTGTAAAGAGAAAGCATTGTCTGCATCCAGAGTTTTCATAACATCTAATTTAAAATGCATCTTGGATTTTTTTGAGGAAAAAAAAGTCTCACAGACTGTAGAGAAGAAAATGAGCCATTTCCTTAGCTTGAACCTGCATGAATTAGTGGTAAAGTGTTGATCTCTAAACTTGCAGTTTCTGAACCATAAAATCTGTTTATTTCACCCTATAAAAGAACATTTTAACTTATATGGCTATTTAAGTTTAAAAGCTATTAGAGAAGTGGGTGGGGAGCGGCAAAGAAGCAGCTTGAATCAGTAATTCAAGCTTGCAATACAATCTTCATCTGCTGCATAGCTTGCATAGAAATCCCCTTCAATGTGGATTTTCTGTGCTTGTAGCAGTCCCACCATACAGGAAATATACAGTATCTATTTCCAACATTATCCATAATTGTAGTAAAGCTTATAAAGCAACCCATTCCTTGTGTGTTTCTGGTGATCTGCAATAACTGGATATTCTCAAGTATGCATTTAAAGGAGGGAAAAACATAGCAAGAGCTGGCAAAAGTCATCTGCAGTGACTTTCCAAAGGGAGTTTGGGGAAGGTCATTATTGACCTGCTCTTACTGCAGGAACAGCAGTGGCTTTGATTGAAAACCTCTGTACCTGTGCTTTCTTTTGTATCTGAATTTCAGGGAGCTTGTGTTTCCCTATAAATTGAAAATGTTGGGGCTAAAACTGTGTTGATCCAGGAGCTCCTTGGGTGGGCAGGACAAGGTCACAGCACCCCTGGCAAAGATGGGAGAGATGAGGAGGGGCTGCTTCTGCTGTGGGCAAGGCAAGGATGGAGCCTGGACCCTGCACCCTCCTGCTGCCCTGTGCCTTGGAGAATGCTGAAGAGAGCAGAGAGGGGTGTGTGCTGACTCGAATGCAAGGGGAGAGTTTGTCCTTTGTCCCGGGGGGGGCACAGGGAGGGATGGCTTTGCACAGCCTCTGATGCTCATTCTCTCTCACACACACACACACAGAGCAGCCTTGCTACAGCAGTCACCTCCAATGAAAGGGAAGAGAGGTTTTGATTCTCTCCCTGCAAATTTGGTAGCAAATTGTCAGTGCTTTGAGAAGCTGTGCTTTGCTTGAGCTGTGCAGGCCTTTTCCATCTAACTATCCCTGAACTTGCAGTACCTTGCTAAAAATAGTTCAAAGTGTAACCGTGAGTTCCCTGAACTGTGATCCTACCAGTTCTGTATTATTTGGTTCACCATTCCTTTGAAAGTATTCATCCTTCCCCTCATAAAACTTAAATCAGCTTGTTCTTTGGTCCAAGAGTTGACATCATTATGATGCTACATCCTATGTAATGGTGTGAGAGCTGGAAAAGCATTCACAGCAAAACCACGGGGTGAATTGAATTTGCAGTGCCTCAGCCCTTGCAGTCTGAGCTCCCTCCTGCCCTCCTCATTTATTTGTACTTTTAAAACCTGTGCAGGTCCTTGGAAATACCCCATGATAATAGCAGCACAGCCCTGAGTATTTATCAAGGGTCTTTTTAATGTTCCCACTTTTCTTTCCATGACCCCACTTGTTTTACAATGTTTGGGAGAGCAAAAGTGATTGTTTTACCAAATCAAGCTATATTTCTTGCCAGGAACAGTGGATAGAATCTTGTTGACAGATTTGGAAAAGATTATTCTTTCAGTACCTTTTGAATTATTTTTTTAAGTGTGTCTGCCAGGTACTGTTTCCAAAATCAGCCCACATTTAACTGTTTAATATTATACGGCGACAGGGACAAATTAGCACCTTTCATTTTCCTATCAAAATTAACACATCCCAAGAAGACATTTCAAGAGCTACACATCTCTTATTTAGAAATAAATGTAGGAATCTACTTAAATGTGTTCACTTCAAAATCTTGGCACAAATAAATTTTGAGGGATTTGTCATTGATTTCAAACACCTCAGAATTTTGCCTATTTTCATAGAATCATAGAAAAGCTTTGGTTGGAATGGACCTTAAAGTTCATCTGGTTCCAACCCTCCTGCCTGTTTGCTTACACGTGTTTGGAATTACCTTTTCTCGTCCTGTGTTTGTTATATGATGATTTTTTTCTTTTTGGTGCAAAGCTCTTTTTAGAGTCTGAAACACATCTCTGCCTTTGCTCGAGGGCTTCCTCACAGGCATGAGATGGTGTTATGTTTTGTTTTTTCTCCCCTTTTTCATGCCTAACTTGCCCTGTGGGTTTGCTTGTTCTTTGCTCTTCCTCTGGGGCATCTGGAATGGGCCACAGCTGAAACTGGGCTCCTGGGCAGGGTGCAGAGATGCTTCTGGTGATAGAAGGAAGCTCCTCCAACTGCTGGCTGGGGTGTATTGCCCCTGGTCACATTGGCAGGGATTGCTGCCATTTGCTTTATTGCTGTGCCTCTCTCCAGCAAAGTACACAGCTTCCTCCCCAGGCACTGCTGGTATTCAAGGCTTTTTGTCTTTTTTGTTAAAAGTCTGAAGTTTGTTATAAAGTATTGGATCTTCCTGGGTGGCTTGTGTTTAGGTGGATGTTGGAGTTCTGACTTTAGCACCAAGATTGCTGCCATGGCAGAGGGGAAATGAAGTAGAGTGTTTTGAATTGTGTTCTGTTGGGGAATGTGATGCTAAAAATAAAGGAAATATGCAATATTGAAGTGTTCAGAAAATGTTTGGATGCCTACTCCGGGACATGATTTAGTGGTGGACCTGACAGTGCTGGGTTAATGGTTGAACATCTTAAGAGGTTTTTTCTAACCTTTATGATTCAACAGGGCTGATTTTGCTGTCATAGGAAGTGATTCTCCAGACCATTTGTGCTCACTGGAGCTGCTATGCACTGCAGGTACAGATTCATATTCTTTCTGCCAGTTTTGGTCCGTGCAGATACCTTGGGTTAACAGAACAGAGCACACGAATCCAAGTCAATATGTCTGTGTATTTCACTTTTCTGTTTGAGAATATTAAGGCCAGATTCTCATTTATACCAAGCCCACTAGCAAAATTCTGGCAACAGAAAGATGCCTTAGCAGGAATGTAAATTAAAGCCTCTCTATACTTTTAATAGTGTTTGTAGTTTCACTTGGCTGCGGTACAGGAATGACACATGTCTATTCAAATGGCATTTGCCATCCTGTTGATGGTTGCTGATATTCTTTGTGCCTCTACCCCCTAGCTAACTAGACCATGAGTCTGTTGCAGTCACAGCTTTCCAATTTCTTTAAAATGTGCTTTTTTTTCTTGAAATATCTAAACCAAGATTTAAGATTAAGGCAATTCTTTCTGTCTTTCTGTTACTATGTGATGACCCTGTTTGTGTCTTCATGAATCTCCACTAAATGTCCAGTTCTGCAGTGTCCAAAGAGATTATTTTTGCCATGTCTGTTGCTTAAACTGAGGAGAGGGTTCTTTGTTTTCACTATGTCTTGTACAATGGAGAACACATTTTTATTTTTTGGATTAAAAAAATAAAACCTCTATTTTCAGTTGTTGGAGCAAGAACCTCAAGTATCTTGCATTAAATCATCCCAGTTTATACATGCTCAGGTCCATTTTCATTTCTGTCCATCTCTATCCTGTCTAAAGTGCCTCAACTTTCAAATGGGAAATTATCCTACAAAAAGCCCAACAGTTTAAGGAACAAAGAAGTGAGACCTTAAGTACAAGGCTTGTAGAGAGGCTGCATATGAACCATACAGACTTAGGAGAAAATATCAATATCAGCATCTACTTAACATATTTCAGGTAAAATAGTGCTTTTGCACTGCCTGAAAACATGGTATGGGTATTTTATTAGATCTACAACTGTCGATCTGACTAAAAGGTCTTATGTTAAATTACCCCACATTCAACAATGACAGCGACAGAGAGCTTTAGAAAAAAGCCTCTAACACAAAGTCAAAATGAGTCTTTGCTTGTTTGGAATTTTTTGGGTTTTTTAAAAATAAATTTTGATAAGGGATCAGAAAAGCCCATTGCCTTGAGACTGACATAGAAAAAAATTATAATGCTCTTCTCTCTCATGGAAATCTGGAGCTCTCCAGTGATTTAAGTCTCTCTCCCTTTTAACTTCATAAGGACTTAGTCCAAAACTTGTCTGCAGCCTAAGACTGACTGCTGACTTGTCGGAGTCTCTGTCCCTATTGATATTAAATTGAGTAAATTGTGCACAAAGTAAATAGAAAGGAAAGAAATGTCTCCATCAAACTAAAATGACAGCATTTAGAGATGCTAAGGAGTCAGATCGTAGAATAATTTATGTTGGTGAGAAAGCTTAAGGGTCTCAGTGCACATAAATTGGCATAAGGCTTAAGAAAAGCAAATATTTATAAGATTCTCTACTTTAGTAAATGGATTCTTAAAAACTAAGGGCTGAGTAGCCTCCCCATGTATATAAAACACATGACAGTGCTCTGCAGACCTCCACAGTGCATACCATGTAGTGCAAAGCATTTCTGCAGAAAGCTCTTATCTCCCTGGTGCTCTTAAGTCCTCCCCGTATCTTCCCAGGGATGTTGTGAGTCTTCGCCGCAACGCTTTCTATCCAATGAGCTGTTCCCTCCAGTTCTCCTTCATCTGAAAGTGTATTTTGCTGTATTTCTAGATTAAATGTTCTTCTTATGTTGATAGGTGACTGGAGGAATTTTTTGAGTGACTGATAAGATAAAGATGCCCCTTTTTGGGAACAGCTTGCACAAGGAGCACTGTACAGCTGAACAGGAGTGCTAGAATTTAATGTCTGGTTCTGTCTGAGGCTCAGCTGTCGCCAGTTGTTTACTCAGCACGCTGCATTCCTATTTTCTGGAGGATAAAACATTCCAAACCCAAGCAAAGTCATAACTTAAGGAGCAAGAAGGCCTCTGTGGAGTGTCCACTGCTCTCTGTGCGAGGAGGGGAGTCTCTCTGAAGGTGGAGGCTTCTCCCAGCCCTCGTTAGCTCGGTGCTGGCGGGCAGGGCAGGGCTGCCGGCCTGGAGCCGCTGACAGGGAGGTGATGGAGAGTGTGCTGGAGCCGTGCATGGCTGCGGGTCAGTGCCCGAAATGTGAGAACAAAATGGGCCCGGGCGCTAATGACTGTCAGGTGCGCGCCAGGGCCTGCGGGGCAGCGGCAGTGAGCGCTTGGCACGCAGCGCGGGGCTCCCCCTGCCAAGTGAAACACAACGGGGGCCTCGTGTAAATAAACAGGGGCTGAGGGAGCTTTTCCTCACGCTGCTTGTGCATGGAGCACACACGTCCCATCGCCTGCACACACGGCTCCTCCAGAGCAGGACGCCCCGGGAGCTCCCAGCACCATTCCTGGGCCAAGGGACGAAGCCCTCTCCTTGCTAGGAGCTGTTAAATCCCCTGGAGCATCTCTTTCCTCTGCTTCCTTGCCCGTGCAGCTGCTCACCTTGTAGGATGTTGCCTTCCTTACCTCAGAAACCATCCTCCTCCTCTGCTAGGGCAAGTCCCCTTTCAGCCATCACCTCTCCTTTTCTATTCCCAGCCCTCTCTGACACATACCAAGATTACATTTCTGCTTTGGCCTGGGTTATGTTTTCCAGGCCAATATATTATGCCACTTTCACACTCCCCTCCCTGCCCCATCTGGCTTCCATCCTACCCCCATAAAGATTATTAATATCGCCTGTTTCCAAGCGATTTATTAGCAGAGGCCTAACTGGTGCCATTTCCCATTTTAGTAGAGCACTGAAAATAATCCTGAGGAGTGTGCCCAGCTATAAAAATGTACTTATACTGTCATATTTGCAGTTTCAAACATGCACCACTTGATAGTCTCAAAAGTGCTGTTTAATTGGGGTTTATGGGTTCTAATTAATTATACTATATAAAAAAAATTACTTGTCCCATTACAGCTCTCTGTGGTTTACTCTGAAGAGCAATGTAATTTAGAGATAAATTGTCCTTCTCTATCCCCCTGCTCCCCCTCTTCCTAGCAAGTTCCAGAACAGTTTAATTCTCCTCTAACCCAGGAGTGAAGCTGAGAGAAAGCTACATTTTGTTCGAGGAACACAACTTCTCCCCATACCCATAAACAGCTTTAAATGTGACTCAAAATGGTTCCACGTTCTTTCTGCTGAATCAGACTGGTGAAATTATGAATAATCCTGAAGCTTTGCACAGCTCAGGTCTGGAGGGGCAGGGATTTTGCAAAGACTTGAACATGATGGCTGCTTTGTGCACTGTGGATTATTCCTCTGATTATACAGAGGTAACAGTGAAAGAAGATGAGAATGAGTGCAGGATTTTTTTTCTGGATGAAGGTCTAAGTTGAGATTTCTCTCCACAAACCTGTAAAAAAAAACAGCTAAAGGATCTGCCTGACTTTATGACCTTTTGATGTGACAAGCAGCAGAGGAAAAATCTCAAATTAACTTTCTGTTCTCTCTTGTAGAATTATGAAGCCTGGATTATTCAAACAAATTTTGGGGCAGTCTTCTGACTTTTAAATGCTTCCTGGAAAGACTTTGTGAAAAATGAGCAGCCAAGCAGGTACACTTGTGGTTGTTTAAAATATACTATTAAATTACATCTCTCACTGTAATAAATTTGGTCTCATGAGGCAAAACATGAAATAGAGTTGAAGAAGAAAACATTGTATCCTATGGCAAGAGGGGATGGATTTACATTGAAAGAGAGTAAGTTTATATTGGATATTAGGAAAAAAAATTCTTTACTATGAGGGTGGAGAGGCCCTGGCACAGGTTGCCCAGAGAAGCTGTGGCTGCCCCTGGAACCCTGGGCAGCTACAGTGTCCAAGGCCAGGATGAACAGGGCTTGTAGCAGCCTGGGACAGTGGAAGGTGTCCCTGCCCATGGCAAGGGGTTGGAATGAGATGATCTTTAAGGTCCCTTCCACCCCAAACCATTCTGTGATTCTATTACTTTATCTGGAAGTTAGGGAGTCAGAATGTTAATTAATGAAAAAAGTCAGGGCAAAGAAACCTCTTTAATCTGTCTTTTACTGGCAAATGCTACTTATTTTAGAAATTACATGTCATTTTAAACTTCTGTGTGTGACAGATAACTCCAAAATTATACCCCTAGCCCTAGGAAGGAAACTTGGTGACCTCTCCATGTCCCTGCTGTTACTCTCAGCACTAAAAGGTTATGATTCCTAATGTCACTGCACAAATGAGTGTTCACAAGATCAAAAAAGTTTGTTAGTCATGCTTCATTAATTTGCTTATTTTATAAAATTAAGAACCAGCATGTCAGTTGCTGGAAACTTGGATCATCCTGTGTGTCCAGATCAGTCTGCTTCATGTGCTGGAGCAGAAGCTGTGAGAACTGCCAAAAAAAGAAAAAAGAAACACCACAGTCACACACACTCATCAATCTGAAAAGTAACAAGATTTATACTAAGAATTGCTTTTATTAAAGTAATCTTTTTGTGCAGTGAAATTAGTTAAAAGAAATGTTAGTGTATATATCTAGTTGGTTATATTAAGGCTAAATACAACCTGCAGTGTTTTATGGAATGAGTTCACAAAACAGAGTCCAAACCTGAATAAACCTGAAAAATCTCTGGGCAGTGTTTAGATAAGTCCAAACAAACCTGAATATCTTGGTGTTTGTACAGTGTTTATGTTTGCTTTTACATGGCTTTTACTGCCTCAGAAAGCCATTTATGGAGAGGAAACAATGTGAAACCTGCTCTTCTCATGTGATTTTCATCATCCAGAGATTTAAATAAATGGGATCTGCTCTTTTCATGCTATTCTGTCCCTATAAATTACTCCTGGAGGCATTAAAAGGGCTTGTGAAAAACACAGTAATAAATAGCCAGAGGACAAATACAAATGTTGCAAACTGCTCATGCTGCTGTGGCAGCAGCTCTGCTGTGAATTTATTGAGCAAAACTGATGAGAGATCTCCATACCTGTGTCAGCTTTGCTCTGTGTGGAGCCTCATTTTGCACCGCTGAAACCCATGCTAAAAATCCCTTTTATTGTGATTGCTCAGGAGCTGACTGGGTTACTCTGGTTATTCCAGAGGAGCAGAGGGTTAAGGAAAATGAAGAGAGAAAGGAAATATCAGCTGCTAAAGGATTTTGTAGCCCGTGCCACCTGCAGCAGCTCCCTGCCCTGGGTGGAGCGTGCCTCTGGGCAGGGACAGCAGGGTTGTGTAACAGAGGAGAGCCCTGCCAGGTCCTTTCTCCTGACACATCCCAGACCACAAGTATGGCCCCTACATCTGAGGGAGAGGAGCAGCAGGGGCACGTGTGAGTCATGGCCCTCATGACAGGGGAATTCCTCGCTGGCTGCTGGCAGCTGAGCAGTTTCCACTGCCCCAGCATTACCGAAAGAGCCCTTCTCAGCTGAGTGCTGAATTCTGATTTCTCACCTCCCTTCAAAATAGAAGATCCTGACACAGGGTGGTTTTTTTTTGTTGTTTTTTTTTTTTTTTTTTTAAACAGCTCTCATGAACTGTTCCTTTGAGAACTGGGAGAAGCCCAGGTTCACACAAGCCCCAGCGCGTCCTTCAAAGGTGACTGAGTCAAATTGCCTGTCCCCTGGATAAGAAAACAATGAGCAAAATATTAATCAGTGAAACTGCCAGGTTGTCTGACTTTCTATGGCATTTAATTAACCCAGACCCCGGGTTCATCTCTTAAAAGTCCCCTTGATGTGGCCACAAGTGTGTGTTCTGTGCTGGGAGCCGAGGTGGGCTAGCTCTGCCCGCTGCAGTCACTGCGTGGCGGGAAAATCAGACCTGCTGCTCCTTCTCACACAAGCTGCTGGTCAGTCCTTTAGGCTAAAAGAGTTCAGATTCAGATCTTTTTTTGTGAGTGTATGAAATGAGACAGACGTGTGTGTGAGGAAAGAACAGAGCTCCACTCCTCGCTCTGCTCTGCGTGGGAGAGACAGTAAAAATACCTGGAAAATGAGGATTCATTCCTTAGTATCACTGTATTGAAAATAACACATAGCACATTTAATAAGGTTTTTATTACAAAATGTAGATGCTCCTGCAGTGGTATTTTAGAAGTAGCTGGTGGTGTACCTGTAACAAGGATTGCTTGAAACTTTCCAGGCTTCTTTATTTCCTTGTAACTCTGTCAAGCTCCAAATATTCACATTAAAATTTCCAGTGCTGGTATCAGCTCTAGTTAATTTATTTAGAACAATTTAAACCCAACACAAATAAAATTTTAAGGGAATTTGGAAGTTTGAGGCAATGGAGACATAGGTGTTCTCTCGATTCAGAATGAAATTAAATTAAGAAATAACTGAATTTCCTGAATACTGGAAATTTGGATCTCTGCTTCTACATACTCCTTCAGCAGGGAATGTTATAAAATACAAGTGGTTCTGGTTTACCCAGGCACATGTGTCCTGATTTCCTGAAACAGAACTACACAGTCAGAAGGCTGAACTGAAACCTATTGGGCAGATTTTTTTCACCTTTAATTTTAAACTGAAAACTTTAATCATTTGGGCATAATATACCATGGCAGATACCTTTTCCAGTCTTTGGAAAATTTTGACTGATTATGAACCAGCAACAAGAGTATACGTATGCATAAGTTTATATTAATACACATCTATAATAATATTTTTATCCTATAGATTACATTTATCATATATAAAATTAATTTATATTTTAGTTTAGAATTACATTTGTATATAAAATTTGTATTTTATATTTATACATATCTATAGAGGAGACTGTTCTCCTTCAAAAGCTTATTATTTAGAAATGGGTATCAGAAAATCATGAAATAAGGTTTTCCTCAAAATGTTTATTTGGCTTCCTTTTGTACCTGTGCTTGATTTAGTCTTTAATTACTTGACCATGTGCTATATTTAGCAGAGGACCCTGCTCTCATTCAGTTCAGAAGGTGGAGTAGCTCAGGACATGAGTCACAGCTGGGAGAGGAGGAGGCGGATGCCTGATGGACAGCCTGGATTTGCTGTGGAAGCAGGGAGAGCATAGTAAAAGGCAGAGAACTGAAAAGAAAATGTGAGATCTCGTGTTTCAAGCATCTGAATCCTGCAAAACTTTCATCCAGTCTCAGAGAAGTTGATTTGAACTAAATTCTTCCCAACTGGCTATTAATTTTATTTTGCTTTCCCTGTTTCCATTTGCAGAGTACACTGCCAGTGCTATTTCTCCTGACATATGATGCTGTACAATGTTAAACATTCTGAGAAATCAATTCCCAGACATCTCAGTTTGGGGACTCAACTCTAGCAGAATGTTTTGACCTGAATCTCTTTGTGTTTCAGTTTCCCATCTGTTAAACAAGAATAATAATATCCTCTCGTCTTACAGGGTGTTGTTAGGAGAAACGAGGGTTGTGAAGCACTCATATGCCATACTGATAAGAGCCCTAGAAAAATTCACAAGAAAATTAGCAATTGTGTCTTCCAAGCAGATTTGGAGTAGTATGTGGTAAATGAAGCCTCAAGCCACATGCTGAATAATGACACTGTAACAAAATATTGAATATCTGCTTATTAAGTGAATGCTGTCCATCCTGAGGTAGAATCTGGTGGAAAAGAAGGCATAATCCTATATTTAAAGAATGACTCATAATGCAGATGAATAAGGGTTTATGGTTAACCTTAGTTCTGACTTTTTGATCACTTGGTTTTGCAGATATAAAGGGTGCATGTGCAAAAGGATACCTGTGCCTAATCAGAAACAAAATCTGAGTTCAAAAATTCTTGTTGTTCAATGAAATGCGCAGGATCTTCACTCTGGTCTCTACAAAGGAAATACTTCTGGGTGCCTGTGGACTTTGGAAAGGCACTGCAGCTCTCCTGTTTGGGAAACTGTTTTCAAGCAAACGTTGCTGGGTAGCTCATTGCCTCTCCTTTGTTTTTAAATGATGAGAAAAGCTTTACAGTTGGGGGAGCTGGTAGTGGAAATAATTTTGAGATTAGTGCTTGGATTCTTGCACACACCTGTATGGGCTTCTGCAAAATTTGCGTGGGGAACTGCAGCACATTCTGTTATTAACACTTCTTCCTATGGTTTGTGGAAGAGGAAACTTCTAAGTACTGTAGCAATCAAGTGCAGAGCTTTCACAGAGCTAGACAGAGTACTTATTAAAGATAGAAGAATATTTTGGCACAAGAACAGAAGGGTATTAATCGCCTATGAATAAATTCTGTCTGGAAAGTAAATGAAGAGGGTTTTAACCATCAAAGAAACAGGATTCTTGAGTATCTTCCCACTGGGAAGAAACATGGACTTTCCTTTTTCTCCTCACAAGATGTCTGGTAAAAATACAGAAGGGGTTTGCAGATCTGAAGAGATGTGTGAGGGCAAATAGGGCTTATGACCTTAAGAAATCTGTTTCTGGTCTCATATCTGGTTATTTCTTGTTGCTAACAGCAGTCCTCACAAGGTTGGCATTTCTTTTCTCCGCACAGGAGAAACTGTCTCCTGGAGGGATGAAAGAATAAGTCCAATCTCATCAGCTTCACTAATGAGAACTCATGAGCAGAGCAAGGAATCAGAAAGACATCTTTCCAAATGAGACAGGTCCTAGTTATGAAAGAGTAAAGTGCTCTGCCTGTTTGTGGCCCTCTACAAACCCCTCCCTGCTTTCTGAAGGGTGGAGAGCCCCTGTCGGAGAGGGATCCAGCACGATGCAGTGGTGGATGCTGTCTGTACCCCAGTGTTTGCTCTCCTCTTCCTTATTCTCTGCTGTTTGCAAGGTAGGGCTGAGTTGGCTTTGCTGAAAAAGGATTCTTCCCAGGCACAAAGAGGAGAGGAACAATTCCAGGCCACTTTGCATGTCACTGGGAACAAAACATAGCTGCCCCTGCACCTTGTGAGGGGTGTAAATCGTGTCTGATTGCTCAGCCATCAGCGAGGCAGTTTAGGGTGACCCATTCCTGCTGCTTTGCCACTATTAAGATCCAGCAGTACCTTGATGTTTCCTCACTGGCAATAATTTGCAGGATTAAATACTTCAAGCCACTCTAAAATTAGTTCCAGGAGGCGTTTTTTGCTTTCATTTCAGAGCTCTCGTGAGCCTTTCCTACTCTATAAGTCTGCTACAGCTAATTACCTGATGGTTACTGTGATCTAGAAGATTTCAAATATCTGTCTTTTCCACTACTCTAAAGACCCAGGTGGGATTACAGCACAGAATTTGTATCAGGAGTGTTTGCCAACAACTGCAGCGAGCTCAGACAGCTTTGTGAGATTGGCAGATAAACCACTGCAAACAAAATTGCCTTTGTCCACTGTGTCCATTCAAGATTCAAAGCAAACTTATTTCTGAGCCTTGAAAAACATCTCAGAGAGCCATTGAAAGTAATTCTTTTATGTTTTGAGCCCTCTCCATCTCTTCAACCCACTGGAGAGCCTCCAGAATCACAGTACACATTTTCAGCTTCCAGTGCTATGGTTTAAGAGTTTGTAAGGAGTACTTGATATTTTGTTTTGAGAATACCTGAAATGCATGATGCTGCTGCTTGTCCTACGCAGGCATGTCACTATCAGAGTCAGAGATAGAATAATTTTTGAAGAAGTGAGAAATCTTATCAGAGCAGCAAAAGAAAAAGCACAACTGGGAAAAAGCCCTCTGCACAAATCCACTGGCAGCAGAAGATACACATTTCCTGAAGATATAGTTCACTCTGCTTGGTGTTTCTGGCCACTTTTATTGGCCCATGCTGACTATGGCTATGCCATGATCCTTTTTATTTTCTTCCCACCCTTCCCTGGCCCCCTTGAAATGATTCATTCTCTGAATATATACATCTGCCATGTACAAAAATCTTACTCTCCTGACCACAGCAGAAATCCAGAGTGATTTGTTTCTTTACTTGTGATTTCAAAGGCTGATTTTTTTTTTCACTTGGCACCACGCTCAAAAGAAGTGATCTTCCTCTCTTACTTCTCCTGGTCATTACTGCTGTTAAGATCTTTTAAAATCTGTTTGCTCATTGCTTCCTGAGGCATCAAGGCAGGCCCAGCTTCATCCACCAGTTCCCAGTCTTAATTTTTGAGTTTGGTGTTCATGATTGTCTATGACAATTTGATTTTCATGCAGCCACAACCAGGAGCAGATATTTCCACTCTATAAGTGTGAAAACAAACTGAAGTTGCTCCTTCATTTACTCTGAATAAAAGCAGTCCATCACCTTCAGGGAGACACTTGCTGAAACTGCCCACCCAGTAACTCAGTATTTCTCTCATCAGCCATTTCTGGGAACCTCCAGCACAACATCTCACTACCTGAAGTCACATTTTTTAACCATGATGGCCTAATGTGAAATAAACTGTAGAAGCCAAGGCCCAGTAGCAGGGCTTGGCTGCTTCAATATGATTGTCAGTGTTTACACTTGGAAATTATGTTTGAAAACCAGGTTCTGAGAGCGAGACCCAGCTCCCTTTGAAGTCAACAGGAGTTTCAGCCTCCACTTCCACAGCCCAGGGGCTGGGCTCTTTGTTCTTTTGTCTAGTGCAATTTGTGAGTAATTTCTACAATCCAAGTGATGGGCTGGATTTTCTAACATGTTTCCAAACTGTGCTCCTTCTGAGACCAGATTCCTGTGCTGCCTCTCCCAAAATAAAAAGCTGAAGGAGCATGGATGGAGGAAATCCGTTCAAACTGAGTAAACAGCTCGTGAGGGTAGGCCAGCAGGATTCATTCATGCTCATTCAGCCCAGGCTGGCTGGTTTGATTCCAGTTGGAGCACTCTCTTCATTACAGGCCCCCTGGGGAATGTTAATCTGTACAGTATAAACATTTATAAACATCTACTAAATCATTACACTTCAGCTGCCCCATAAACACTCCTGAATGCTTTCCTCAGGCAGCATTGCTTGGGTAACGTGTGGCTTTTTGGAATGGCTTTACGGGGGTTTGGCGCTGGTAGAAATATGGAGAGAGGGCACAGGAGGTTAAATGACATTGTTTAAGCTCCATGACTTTTTGAGGATAAAGACAGAAGCTGTTTGTGATGAATTAAAGTGGGCCTAGCTGGTGGATGCTGAGGACAAGCCCAGCTTGTAGAGGGTCTAAGACAGCTTTTCAGCTTTGCACCCTGGATTTTAGTGGTGCTGTTGCCAGGGACATCCCAAAATGCACTTCTCACTAGTCCACTTGACATTTCCGGGCCATACATCAATATTATCTGTGACTGCAGCATAAAGTGCCTCTGAAAGAACTGCCTGATGCAAGAGAAAAGTGTAGACATAACTTCAGAAAACTGAGCCAGAACTAACTTAACCCCCAGAGCTGCAATCAGCTGGGCTGCAGGGCCAGGGCTCACTTGTGTGTGTTTACAGGACACATAAATATATACATACATATATATATATATATGAACTGGCAAAAATAAGTATGTTTGTAAAACAAAATGAGCATTTATATATATATTTGATATGTATAATGAATTTATATATTTGTGAAGTGAATAGGAATCACTTTCAAAACATAGCAAAGCAAGCCTTGAACTCTGTAAAGCTGAACTCCTCGATTCTTGTTTGTGATCTATTCCCTAACCTGAAGGTGCTGGCATGACTGAGCGTTCCCAGGACTGGAGTCAGAGTGACTCCCATCCCATCTGTAGAAGTTGTATTGAATATAGAAATAGTAGAGTAAAAAGCAAACAAACTAACCAAGCCTTCCCATTCTCAAACGGGTAAAGGAAAATTCCCTCAATTATTATTTTTGTTTGTTTGCAGAGGTCTGGAAAAGCTGGGTACTGATAGAGGTGTCATTAATTACCGTGAGGATTGTGTTCAAGTAATGTAACTTGAGCAGAAGTTAAACATGTTGTGTGTGACAGAGTTGTGTTTACTGACAGCCTGATGAATAAGTAACAGCTTGATTTCTAAAAAGCATCTTAGGGAAAATGATTTAATTGGCTATAATTATATCATATCCTACACTTGAGTGAATATACCTGTGTGCACAGACCTGGTTTACTTGCATATGTCAGCTACAGGGCTGGACACAATGGCTCATCTTCTCGAGCTGCTAACAAGAGCCTCCCTTTCCATCTCCTCCCTCTTGCATTCAGAACACGCAGCCACTGCCTTCCAGCTACAACCACTCCTATTTGTGAAATGAGAGCATAAAAAACAGAAGATATTTTTCCTAAGAGGACCTAGATGCACAGTGCATCCTTCTCAGAGCCTCAGGGTCATGGGACAGTGGCTGTGACATCTCCAGACCATGGCCCACTCTGCCCCGACCTGCTCGGACACCAGCATCAGGCCAAAAATATCTTGCAAGGAAATGGGACAAGGAAACTGGTTTTACTATTCAAAATTACCAGAACCTCCCTAAAACATGAAATCAAACTATACCCATCATAGGCTAAAGGTGAATTTGCCATATCTACACTTCCAGCTTGAAAATCTCCCTCTGTGTGTGAGTGCATATATATATATGCATATATATATATAGATTTATAAAAACAATAGCAGGGGGTGATTTTCCCACAGCTTTTCTGTGGCATGTAATGAGGTGAGTAATTGAAAACCTTCTTCGTATGGTCAAGGTTTGAGCTCACGGAAAGCATTACACATTATTAGTTTCAATTGGTCTTTTAACATCCTTCTTAAAGGGTCAATAAATGAGATTGCCTAGAGGTAAAGCCGTTGTTATCATGTGTAGGGTTACAGTCACAGCTGGAGGGCACGGGCAGGGACAGGCTGTCTGTCTGCCTGTGTAGGAGACTTCAGTCAGCAGTCAGGGTTCTATTAATTTTATTGTGCCTTAAATTCATATTGTAATTATGTGGAATAAGCAGAGAGAAAGAGAGATCTCCTTTTAATATGTTTTTAAAAATCTGGAGCCTATTACCTCACTTAATTCCAATTATATTATAGCTGAACTTTTATCGCAATACACTGCAAATAAATTCGGCCAAGGTAACTTAAAAACTACGTTAAAAACTTCCTAGCTTAAAACCAGCAATCTGAGAGCAGTAGACAGAAGAGAGTAGAGGAACCAGAGTGAAGCCCCAGGAGTGTCACATTATGAATTTTAGTTTTTCTTCTTTAAATACCTGTGCTGAAATTTGGTGACTTAATTCAAAAGCAAAAGTGAATTCAGTGGTGTCACACAAGCCCCTATTGGAAATAATTTATCCAGTTGGAAAGAGGACCATATGTTTTACCATGAAGAGGTCTTTGATAAAAATAAGGCTTGGAGGATTGGAAGATGGAAGCTTTTAAAAGTGATGGGTGATGTACATCATCTCACTGCTGTCTGGGTGAAATGTGATACAATACAGCAATTGCATAGATGTGGGCAGCCCAAAGCTGAAAAAGTGAAAGAATTTGCATATTGGCTTGATGAGTATTACTGAAATATTCTCAAAGTCTGAAACGATGTTATTTGGATAGTTCAGCTCTGGTTGAAGTGCACAGTAAGGAAAGCTCATATGACATATTTAGTATAGAGGCTTTTCCATTGTGTTAAAAGTATTTAGAAGAGAGGATTGCAAACATCACTGTATAGGATAAGAGCTCAAGGTGTTTTGCAAGCACAAAGCTGGTGCTTCCAGCCAGTGCTTATACTGCCCAGTGACCAAGATTTCTGTGGCAGAGTCCCTGGGTCTTTACAGAGAACATCTGGACATTTAATATGACTGGTGTTCTGTAAACTCCATTAGAACCATTTAATATTGGGCACTATCTACTGCAGCCTTTGCCTGTATCTCTTCACAGCCCTGAGGGGTGGGATGTGGTGGGCACTGGTGGTTTAGAGGACTAAACAGCAGCTGCCTAAAACCAGTTGGGATCAGGCCCTTCTCAGTGAGAAGGTGCTCTGTGTAAATCTCACACTCTGTTCTTCCAGCTGTGAGGAAGAGGAGGGGCTGTGCTGCAGCACCATCAATCTCTGGGCTGAGCTGGGCTGGGACAATTTTTGTTGGCTTGGCATGTCTTTGGAGCTGTCCCAGGACAGCCACACAGTCTCCGGGGAGAAATGTGTGACCTTTTGAGCCACTCCTGCCCTCTGCTCCTCTTCCCAGGTGTCTGGGTTTCCCTTGACTAACCTGGTCCTTGTGGGCACACTTAAATCAGCACTTCCTTCTCTTTTTTTTCCTTAAATATAAATCCCATTAAATGCTCACAGGAGGCACTGTTGTCATCCTGGCTGAGTATCTTGCCCACATAGGTGATTCTTATGTTGTTCCCATCAAATTAAGGACCCAGAACATGAAATCTTTGTCCAAAAATTCAGTTTCCATTTTGTCAATCCTTCTGTCTCCAGTCTTGTCTGCAAGGTGAAATCTGGGAGTGCCTTTCACAAAAGATATTGGAAGCCAAATGACATTCAATAGCAAGTGGGCATGAGAGAAATTAAAGATGGTTCATGAACAGCCAGAAACTGGGAAAAGAGGCAAGGTCAGCTGAAGAGAGCCTTATAATTTAGTTCCTGCAGAGGAGACAGATAAGTTGTACGTAGTCCTTAGGTTGACCTGGTGCATAAAAACAAATCATGCAGCCAGCTTTAGAGATAAGCATGGCTTCAGAGTTCCCTGGACAGTGTTTTCCAACACTAATGCACAGTCCAACCCAGGGACTTCAACCAAATGAACAGATTTGGCTGTGGGAACAGTTCAGCTTCCTCCTTTCCTTGCAGTATAAATTTGTACAGAGGGAAAAGTTTACTCTTAAAAGTTTAATGCTCTTAGTGTGATTTTGCTCAGTTTTTTGTCTGTATCTCAGATTTCAGCAAATACTATGTAGTAAAACATGAGCATGACACCTTGTCTAACCTTACCTCTGCTTTTTTATGCAAATGCTTTTAGAGGTGGTCAGAACTGTATGTGCTACCGTCATGTGAAAGGTACAAGTCTCTCAAAATCATTCCCTCATAGGCTAGGCTTGTCCCTACCACAAAATCTATGCTGTGCTTAGCCTAAAGTAGGCAGAATACTTATAGCAGGGAAGGAGTAGCTGCACAAAGCTCTGCCTACTAGAAAGCTCCTTTCTCATGGTTGCTGAGGCTGTGTTTTGGAGAGAGGGACAAAGGGAAAGCACTGCAAACAATGCTTTTGCCAAAGTAATATAAGCTCTTCAACTTCTTCCAAAAGTGTCAATTCAGAGCCATTCCTTAAGAAGGAATGAGTAAAGGGTTTGATCCAAGGGCTAGTTGTCAGTAGCCGTCCTGCCCTTGGCTGCACTGCGGTTTGGATTTGGCCCTAAATCCTAAAGCTGTGCCCATTAAAAATTAAGTAAAAAGCATTGGCAAGGTATTCCAAGCACGGTAAACAAACATGTTCCCAATATGAAGTGCATTTAATGGAGTTTTGCAGCATTGGTCTCCCGGGCAAGCGTGTTAGTCTCTGTTCTCCCTCCCTGTCGTAATGGTCACAGCCAGAGGGGGGTGGTTTGAACTGTGAAGGGGGCTGGTTTTTATCCACACTGAGTGGAGAGGCATAAATTGGCATTCCATATCATCATAAAAAAAAACTTCCCAGCAATTATTAAAAGATTCTTATCTCTTGCTCCCTACATGGATAATGAGATCCCTCTCTGCTGGACTGAGACAGCCTGTCTCTCAGCTCACTTAATGAAATGGACCCAAGTTTGCAAATTAGCATAGCCCTGACTCCAAACGTAACCTCTTGTTGTCTAGTTGTACATCAAGGCCCCTGGCTTATGTCTTTTCTTATTAACACCCCGTAATCATGTCAACCCTCTTTAGTTTTCATTTCCTGTTTCCTTTTACAAATTCACTTTTGAGCAAGATGTTGGATGCCTTTGGATGCACTGAGATTTTATTTTTGTCTCATTTTTAACATTATTGCAGTATAAGTTTATTAGCAGGTCCTGGGGTGGATCAGGGAATCTGTTTTCTGTTCCATATTTTTGCTGGTTGGTTGCCATGTGATCTTAAAGCAGCTCCTTTTGTATGCCTGTGCTCATTTCTCTTCCACTTTTTAAGGTTTTTATTTTAGACTGTAAAATCTCAGTGACAGATATTTTTTCTTGGCCTACATTTGGTCAGTGCCTTGTAGAGTGTTTTTTTGTTTCTGCGAGGTTGTCTGTGTAATAGACTATTAATAATAATAAAGAACAGTGATAGTGGGCCCTAACAAACACAATATGCTAAAGGCTTTCTAAGAAGTCAAGAAGGATGAACCCTTTGAAACTCTTTTTCTCTCTCTCTCTCCCCTGATGTGAAACTTCATTGTTGGACCCTGAGAGTAATAAATCAAAGCAGCTGAAAGAAGAGAATCATGATTTCTTTTGCCTATATGTAGCTGACCCAATCTGCCTTTGATAAGGCAGTGGCCTTCCACTTTATCCACTACCCTACTAATTATCCTTCACTTTCATGAGCACTAAAAACCACTCACACATTAGAATAAAAAAAGAAACAGGCATGTGATTAGTTGTGTACAGATAAGAAGCAGCCCACAGTGTTAGCTGGGTAATAACATTTTCTAAGACTCCTTTTTTTTCCCCTGGAATTCATTTCCTCTCACTTACATCCATTGCAGTAAAAAGTACTTACAGTTTGTAACACAAAAGATAGCTCTTCAATGCAGAGCTTTAGTGTGTGTCCTTAAAAGATTTACTCCTTTATCAAGTATTAATTTAGGAAAGGGTGCCTTGTAGGTAAGGCAACGACATCAGTCGTAGTCTTCAGGGCAGCAGATTTATTAATTTAATAGGTTTATCCATTTTACAGCTTGGCTAATCATATTTCACCAAACTGGTACACAAGGAGCCCTCAGCCCATCTGACAGCTTTATTCTTGTGTAAGTTAACAAGCACATTTTGTACTCATGACCTTGTGAATTGTACAAGTGTGAGGAGCTAGAGAGGAATGACAGACCAAACCCAAGGAACATGTCAGCATTTCAGTTTTCCTGAGTGAGATTTATAAAGGGAGCAGAGAGGAACCCCAGCTGAAAAGAGAACTTAAACATTTTTTAATGCATTTGTTAATTTATTTGGTTTAACAAAATACGCAGTATTTTAAAAAATGTAAAATTAATGGAATGTTAATTTAAAAAAAAAAGGACCTAATATGTTTATCAAAGACATTAGTTTAACAATGGAATTTTTCCCCTGATTATGGAGGAGTTGTTCTTGAGCTGGAACAACTGGAAAAGAATTGGGCTGGGTTTGTCTAAGGTAAATTCCTTTGGTACATACCCATGTTTACTCCTTGTATTTATCTGTGCTTGCTGTGGCCAGTAAATTCCCTCTATATGTGTCTAAAATTCTTGAAACTGGCTGGGAATTAGAAGATTAAGGCAAGAATGGAGCCAACATTTTAAAAACCACCTCGATAAAAAACATTTTATAGTTAAACCCACAGGAATATCTGTTGCTTGAAAGCATTTCTTATTTGCTATATAAGAAAGACAGCAAGCACACACTTCTTTACTGCTTGGCATTTCTCTTCCTATTGAAACTGTTGGGAGAAAAAGAAAATATTTCCTTATTTGTTTAAAAGCTTCACTTAAAGCTGCACTTTGTAAAAACGATGTTTCAGTGTCTTGATGAAAAGATGACTTATTCAGGAAGAAGATATTTCCTGGGCAAAATAACATTCAACTGAAAATTAACTTGTGTCAGAGAATTTAACAGAAAAGTTGGGGCTAATCCTACTCTGTCCTTTTAATAAAAGCAAAAGCTGAGCTACTTACACTGTACTAACTGCAAGCTCTTCAAATAAAAGAGCAAATGCCTGGGACCTCATCATAAAATGGTCCATTTGGCAGCAGGGAAAGAACTGAAAGAATTGTAGACCTCAGGGATTTATTTCAATTTATATTCAAACTCCTTTATGCCATTCTTGACACATAAAGAGGAGTATTTTCTGCAAATCAGAATTAGGCCATGGAGACAGAAATTTCAAAAGCTTTGAGTTAGCTTAGTTGAACATGACAGGGCAGTGCTGAGATACAATATGCCCTTAATTTACTCTCCTCTATGTCCCTCACTTGCATTTCACTTATTTTTGACAGAAGGTGATGCTTTTTAAGCTCTTCTTTGCAGTGTCAAGTTCTGTGTGCCCAATTTGAATAGAGAGCAGTCAAACACTTGCTCTAAAAGTTTAGAAAACTTCATGTCCTCTTCCAGTCACTTACACTCTCTGGTTTGTACACAGCAATAGTGTTTGGGTATAAAGTGTTGTAGGAGGATATTTATGTTTGCCAGAGAATTCCTGTTAAAAGGAAATTTTATTAATCACATTGCATTTTGAGCTGTTTTATTTACAGCAATGTGTGAACTTTCACCCTGAAGTACACAAACAAGTGTCACACAGAAAAAACATTTCTCTTGCTGCTAAAAATTTAGTGCTGCTGCCTGCTGTGCACAAGAAAGAAAGAAAGAAAGAGAAAGAAAGAAAGAAAAAGAAAGAAAGAAGGAAAGAAAGAAAGAAAGAAAGAAAGATATTGTATGAACTTCTGTTCGGCCCTTTTTGAATTTGCAGGGCCTGAACATCTGCATCCTGCCTTTAGCCATGTTCCCTGCAGCTCTGGCAGGACTGCTCTGGGAGATCTTTTTGGTTGTTTTCTTCGGGATCCTGTGTTTATTTTCTCAACTGTAAGTCTGCAAAGTGAGGTGACATTTCCAAGGTATTGTCATATAATTGAAGCTCCCATTAATTTCTGACCATCTGAGGCACACAAGGAAGGTGGCCAGTTGTGCCAGTGGACGCCAAAGCCCATCTTGCCTAAAAATGGCAAAAAAGGAACTTCTTGTTCGAGATGACACCATGGTCCCAGCAGGCTCTGGAGCTTTTGATCATTCCCTTTTCTCCCAAGCTGGAGCCTGTTGTTCACAGGAACGTGCTCAATCACAGGGATGTGTTTTACTTGGCTGTGGATGCGTTACCGGTTGGGATCCCTAATTATTATCAATTTGCAGATTGCCTGGAATGCCTTATTAAAATTCGTGCGGAGTGATTGATCATAATCAAAAAATTAATCACCAATCAGCCCTGGCAATTAACATTAGCAAGTCTATTTGCATATATCTGGTAATTTATGCTGCTGCTGGAAGAAGGGACTTTTCCTGAATGTTATTGATTAGGGGAGAAGAGCCAGATGCTTCCTTCACTGGGATATGAGCCTTTATTAATAGGGCTAGGAATGTGTAAGGAACTGAAGTCTGCTCTGACATGGGCATCTTCAAGTGTCTGAAAGAAATTTCTTACGTATTAAAAATGTTATACTTTGCTTTAAAAAAAAGCTTTGATTTTTGGCTCTTGTTTACTGTAGGTGCTTTAAATCCATTAGGATAAAAACATGCCGTGATATCAGCCCAGGCAATGAGATTTTCATTGCAAGAAGTTCCTTAATAGATGTAGTTATTTAATGTTATGTATAAGGAATTTGCAGGCTTGCAATTAATTTGATGAATTGTGGTGTTTAAGCTGTGAAGAACTGCATAACAAAGTCTTAGTAGTGGTTGACAATAGTCTGCTCTGTTCAATCAGGGAATTTCTTTTAATAAATTTTTTTATCTTTCTGCATTTTTTTTTCTTTTTAATTTTATATTTTTATTAACGTATTTGAGGTTTATTATCCAGTCATCAACACTGATTTTGTTTTCAAATTTTCTTGAAACTGCTTATGGGATAACACATTTGTTTGAGATGTTCTGAGTCTGGTCACAGTTTCTGGTATTTATAATCTTTTTTGTACTGTAACCTTTGGTTTTGCTTCAACACCTTTATGTGTCTCTCATACCTGGTGCTGTAACTGCAACGACATGAAAATGCACAATTTGCTATCACAAATTCAGATTAGTTTCTCATTTATAACTGCTTAAATATTAAGAACAAATTAATTTAAGCCAATAGGCAAAGTGATAACAGTTTCCCCTTTGGCCATTGCAGCCCTAATAGTGATAGCAGAATTAAATCTATTCCAATAACCAAAGAGGGTCACAGTTTAAGTGATAAAATTATATTGAAAAGAAAGGCCAGCAAAACCAGGAATTTTCACTCTAGTATCTGAATTTAAAAGGTTGAACAGTGCAAAAGATGTTTCATTTTAAAAATTTGCATTCTTTTGAGTGATATTAATTCTTAGTGGAAGCTTTGTTGTAAGCTAGAAATCTTTGTAGTTCATAGAGGATTTTAAAAGAATCTCTTGTATTGAAACTAAAAACTCTGTGCTGATTTTAAAACTAAAAAGTGCTCTCTAAAATACATGAGTAAACAATGGGAAGCTCTATTCCTAACAAAGCCAGATTGGTTTGCTCTCTAATGTCAGCTCTGTGCTTATCTCAGTCTTTCTTGAACAAAGATCTTTTTTCTTGTTTATCTGACTGTTTACACTGATCTGTTTTGCAAGTTTTGAATGCCTGTGTCCTTAATGCCATTAATATATTTCTCTGGGTCTCTTTACTTAATTTTTCTCCCATTATTAATTGGAAATGGGAACACATTAGACTCCAGCTCTGGTACAATGCTCAGACCCACACTTACTCCTTTTTCTTTCGCTGAGCGTTAAGTGATCTGAGAAGAGTCTCGTCAAACCCCAGCTGCACCCTGAGACCTTGGATTACCCAGTTATCACATCTGGATTTTGCTGAAGTTAGTTGGTAACCGTGAGATCTTGTCACTGCAAAGTTCAGGGGTTAATTGAAATCAGAGAGGCATAACCCATTCAATTGTCCCGTTAATTACGCCCGGCTCCTGCCTCCCTCCTGCAGCCAGCCTCCCGTCCCCACCGGCCAGGGGGACAGCTGCCACCAGCTCCTGTCACCCAGCTGCACGGTGGGAGGGAGAGCTGCAATGCCTGAATCACTGCAGCCCGTAAAAAATGCCTGTGAGAGGGGAAAGGGGCATGTGCAGGAGGGGAGGGAGCTGGTGACATCCCCATACATCATCCCGAGCCACAGCCTTACCAGCCGGTGCTGAGAGCCGGTAATGCTCTGGGATTTATGGCAGGTGTGCTTTGCTCAGTGCACGGCTCTGCCTGGGGAAAATGGGGAGCCCTTGGGTGGGATCCTGGCAGGGATTTCTGGCAGTGCTTTGCAAGGATGGTCTTTATGCTGCAGGAGTTTGTATTGCATTGGATGAGTAATAATTTAAGTTAAAATATATCAGTTTCACTTCTTCTTTCACCAAATTGATATGAACAATGGAATTTTGCTAGTAACTATTAATTATCAAATGTTATGATGGTAACTTTCTCCAGGCTTTCTGCAGTTAGCAGTTATGCAGTATTTACCCAGCAGTAACCAGAGAAGCATGGCAGATTTCAGAACTGAGGGGACATTAAAATGTTAAGATAGATCTGAATCTTGTAAATCTATATGATCTTGGGGAGAGAAGGGGAGGAATCATTGCCTTCAGTGGGAGCTGGTGTGGGTATGGACAAAAAGAAGTCTTTCCACTTGGGGTAGTTTTGAAGTTTTGAGTGTAAGGAAAATAAGTTTGAGATGGATTGGTTAAAGGTGGGTGAAATACAGGTGTCCTAAAAACTGAGATACTCAGATAAAGAAGCTAAAAATCTCACCTTGCACGTTTGTCCATATTTACCTGATCTAAACCCCAGTTTTAATGAATATTAAGCATAGGCCTGCAAGATCCTTTCTTCCCTTTTCTTCTCACAGCTGCCCCTCCCAACCACAGCCCAGCTCTCCAGAGCATCCCAGCCCAGAGCAGAGACCCTGCTCCAGTCCCTGCTGCTGCATCTGTACAATTCTCACTGCTCTGTCCCTGGGAAATGCAGGCTGGAGTCAGGACCCTGCTCTCATGTGCTGCACAAACCTGAGACCTTGTTCCCTGATTTTAATGCCAATGCTTTTTAACCTGGGTTCAGGTGACTGTTCTCAGTACTAGGGGGTGGCAGTGTGAGTATCACAGCCTGAAATGAGGGCTGTGTTCCAATCACAGTGAATTGTATAACTCACCCAAATGATTCTTAGGAGTAGTTCTCCAATCTCTTGTTACTCAGCCCCCAGAAATAACAAAGTAATAGTGCTAGTAAAAATTTCTTTTTTTTTTCTTTTTTTTTCCCTCAAACACATAAAAATGAAACATTTTTGTATCTTCTTTCAAAAAGGCAAAAGCAAACCCCAAACTGTTGAAATTTTTCATTGAAAACTGAAAAGGTTTGTATTTCACAGCTCTTATTAGTTTTCAAAAAACAAACAAAAAATCTAAAAATTCTCTTCTTTTTATAACCACCAGCAGCATTTTCTGTTTGTTTCTTTAATTAAAAAAAAAAAAAATCAAAGTTACTTGGTTCTACTTGATTTTAACACACAAATATTACTTTGCAATGTGACTTAGCTTCTGACAAGCAAATAAAAATTATCATTTCCATTCTGTATACACTTAGAGCTAATACTTCATAAAAGCTTCTCCTCTGATGGGGTGACAACATATATAGACTATACACAACCACAAAAGGTTTTTTCTCTGTAATTTATGTGCCCCAGCCACACACAGAGCCCATACACTACCGAGGAGGAGAAGGTAAATCAATCAAGGGTGATTTCCAGTGAACAGCCATATCACATCTACCACCCATTTGCTCTTGGCTGGCTGAGAAATGAAGCAATTTAAACCTATTGGGTCACACTGAAATGGGGGCCAAAATCTTATCAATGTGCTGCACACAATGGAGCCTCATTTCATCTTCATTTCCAGATTTCCAGAGGTCCGTGGGCTGCAGCGTGTCCCCGCAGTCCATCAGTGTCTCTGGCACTGCAGCCAGCCCCTGGCTGCTCAGCTGATGCCAGAGGTGGAAAAAAACAACCCTTTAGTATGAAAGGGGAGGGTCCAGATTGGAACTGTTTCGATCTACAGAAAAAGATACAGAGGAAAACACAATTAGTGTTCAGTTATAATGCAGATATGAAGATAAACGTGATAAATCCAGTACTGGGGTGTAATATGAGATGGGAAAATAAATGTTCTCCATTCACTTGCTTAATGTTTCATATAATCTTGGAAGTGTTCCACTGCCTGACCCTCATGTTTTCAGATTATTTCCACATCTGTCTCAAAGCCATACCCTTCTCAAATGGACCAAGCAGCTAGTTTCTTAGTTACAATAATGAAAAATAAAATGTAAAAGCACCCCAAGCGTGCTGAAGCTCCCCACAGCTCCTGCTCTGTGCAGAGGAGAGCACCTGGAAAGGCTCAGAGCCCATCCCAAGCCCGCAGGCAGGAGTAACACACGGCATGTGTTCGCTGCTGGCTTTTCCTGTTCCTTGTTGCTTCATATTAAAAATGAAATTCCATACGGACTTTCCAATGGTTGCCTGGAAATTGGATGTCTGGCACCTCGGAGGGACGTTTTGGAATTCTGCACCTGATTGCATTTCCCCCTTCTCCCCCACAGGAGGAGTCAAAGGTTATGGTCCAGAAGAGAAGGAGTTTGTCAGCAGCAGGTTCTCCCCAAGCTGAGAGGAAGCTTCTTCCCACTAATAGTGTGGGTAGGCTCTGGGTGGATGGAAATGGATTTAGGAATCTGATCCAAAACAAACTGACATGAATAAGAAAGTTGAGGCTGATCCCAAAATAAATTGTTCTTATCCTAAACATTGGCAAGAGGAGTAAAACAGTAAGCAGAAATAAAGAGGCAGTTCAGAGCTAGGCAAAAATCTTCATCCAAATCTCTTTTGTCTTTTAACTTGCTTAAGGAAGAATAAAAGGGCTTCTCTGAACTATAACACTTCTAAACAGCTTTTTGAAATCTTCAGAAATAAGAATATTTTAGCATCTCTTGCCATGTTGTTCTCTCTAGTGTGATGTTACCCTTCTCCCAAGGGACCTGGGCTTGTCTGTGCCAGGGTCACACAGGATGGTTCACAGCAAAATCTCTCACCTGAGTCTTCCCAAACTCTTCACAGAGCCCTGGGATGCTTGGCCTTGTGATGCCTGCAGGGATGTCAGGGCAGGAATGGGCAGGGAGACCCAGTGTCAGCATCTGCTACTGAACCTGGGCTGCTGGAGTGTGGCTCTGAGCATTATTTCAATAAATCTTCTCTCTCTAATTTAGTTAGGGAGACAGAAATCTGTCCTTGCACGTGGGTGTTGTTATATGAAACAATGACAAGCAGTTAATAGCAGTATTTGCAATTCAAAATATTTAGAAATGATGATTAAAAAAAAAAAAAGAGTATTGCAGGTTATGTCTAATTTCTACCTTCTCAACTCTTTGGGTGCAGTTGGTTTACTTGTGAATTATTTCAACAGAAATACATGAGTTTGAAGCTTGCTTTTAAAAATGACACTCAGCTTCTGACATATTCCTGTCTTTTAGATCTGAGCTTTAACAGCAAGACCAAACATTCTTGGTATATTTATACGTGCTAATAAATGCAAACTCCTTGCCAAAACCATATCCCCCACAATATGCAGAGAGCATCAGAAGTGAAAAGTAAATTAAATCTGTGACTGTTTCCTAGTTCTGTACTAGAGGTTGCACAAATTTAAAGCAAGTATGGATTATAGCCAAATTTTGTTGCATGGGTTTCATTTACAGTAACATTACTGTTGTCAGCTAGCCAGTAACCTCTATTCTAGCCATCAACCTTCATCATTAAAAGTTCAAGATAGGTAAGAAATATTTAATATAATAATAAATTTAAACTGTCTTCTGTTTTTCTGTAGGGTTTACCTTACATTTTTCCCTCTAAGTTTTATTTTCATCATTTATTTGAATGATGACAGCTAAAACTTTGAAAATGAAAGTTGAGATTCATAACAGTCACCAAATAGCTGAGGCCAAGGTGGTAATGAAAGCATCAGTCATCTCGAGACCTGTAACATATTCACAGGAATTAACAAAATCACTTGAGCTGGCAATGGAGGAGAATTTGTCTTGTCATCAGGTCACTCTGCCTGTATGTGATTTTATTTGAAGACTGTTGCTGCATTCTCAGGATGTTTAAAGGCTGATAGACTCTTTATAGATTTCCTTTTAAAATGTGCCCTTTGTAATATATAGGCAGGGTTGTTTGCAAGCAGACAGGCCCAATCCAGCTCTAGTTTGGTGCTATTAAACATGAACAGTCTTCATCTTGGAGCTGGTTCTCACCTGGCCAAAGGATTCCCCCCAGCTGTCCTGTGCTGCAGCCTGGACCATCTGTGTCCCACTGCCCAGCCCATACATGCAGGCAGGGTTCAGTCCTCAGTGCAGCTGATTGCTCCAGCTCTGGGGATGGCAAAAATCAAATTCCCTTGATTTCAGCTGGAGTTGTAAAACTTTCCAGACGCTGAAGACCTCACTACTTTTTCTATATGTGAACTCCTCAGAGTTTGATGGAATTTGCCTGCTCCAAGGTGCTGAGCCAGTGCTTTTAGGAAGGGTTTTAAAAAAGAATATATTCCAATTATTACCCTTAATTGACATAATATTGCAAAAATCTGTGTAGCTTATTGGCCAGACAGAGCAAACAGCTTTTTGGAAGTCTCTTGATATGAAATATTCCAGCCCTTGTATTGCTCTTGTGCACAGAATGCATGGAGAAAATAAGCAATAAAATACCAGATGGATTTCCTTTGAAATGTAATTACTATCCAGGTGCAGTCTCCACCTTTCACAGTTAAAGATTTTCATCATTTTAATAGTATTCTTTTAAGTTATAGTATCAGCATCTCCTGACCTGAGCTATCAGCCATTGCACCACACTGGGGCAAAAGAGAAGCTTCACCTCTCAGTTCTCTTTTATCCCTGGATTTTGTCCTGAGAATGTGAATTGAGATGCCAACTGGTGCCCACTTGGGCAGTGACTTTCAGTTCCCAGTCCCCAGGCCTGGGGAGCTGTACTGAAATTCATTTCTCTTCACAGAAAGCCAACCAAGAACATTTCCCCCCGCCTCCTCTTTTCCTCGTAAAGCAGCAGACCAATAAAATAATAATAATAATAAAAGGCATAACCAGTCTCCCCTCCCATTCTGACATGTTGAGTGCCAAAATTCAGATCAAGTCTGTAAGGCAAGGTGAGAATGCAGTGAAAACAGGGGCTTTATTTTAAGGGCAGAGCTGTGAACTTTTTAACTCTCTCGGTGCTGCCGGATGTGCCTCTCATGCTGCACACAGCTGCTGAAGGCTGCCAGGGGCTCTGGGTGGTGGGTGAGGAAAGGGGAAGCAGGAGTTTAGCTATGCACAATATTTCCCATAAGAAATAAAGCTACAGAGTCTCACCTCGCTGCCTGTTTTTCCACATGTATTGAGACAGGAATGTATTTATATAACCCTATTAAAAGGGAACACTCAGTAGCGAACTTGGTCTTTAAATAGCTACTGTTCTGCATATTCCCGTCTCCAAACTCCTCAATTTCAACTCACACCCACTTACATTCTTTTGACATATTCCTCAGGTTTGGGGTTTTTTGTGACTTTGGGGTCAAATCCAAAACTTATTGAAAACAGTGGAAAGACACTCGGTAAATTCAGTGGAATTTGGATAATACTCTTAGAGCTCAGATACCATGGTGATAAATGCAATAAATTACATGGACAAAGGTTGCCCATTTTGGGCTAGCTCTGCTTCTACAGAAACAAATTAAACTGTTGCTATTGACTGCCACAGGAATTGGTTCTGCCCCTTCCTTGGTGGCATTTAAGCAGTCCTCAAAACAGTTTGCAAACACGGGAAATATCTTTATCTCCCATTTACAGAATGGGATGAACTGAGACACAGAACCACAGCTGAACCTGGAATTAAAGCAGTGCAAAAGAGCTGGAATTAGACCCAGATACCAGTCCCTGGACCACCCAGTGGAAAAGGGGTCTATTACCTGCTAGCAGGCTCACAGACTCTCCTGGTGCTCCCAGATCCCAGGGGTGCCAACAGGAGTGGAGAGGGCAACCAACATCATCCTGTAAATCGCTGGGTGTTAATGAACTGCGCTGCCCTGCAGAACCCGTTTGTTTTTACCACCAAGATGCATTATTTCATCCTTCCCCCCACTTCAGTGTTCATATTTTCCCTTTGACTCCTCTTATTTTGGTTCCATTTAGCAAGTACATTCTTGGGTTTTTTCCCGTGTCCCTCCAGCCACCTTAGTTTGCCTTTTTTTTTTTTCCTTCTTTCCCTTAAAATCTTTTTTTCCTCATTCAGTGCACTAAGTGGATTTACGACCCATTTAGGCAGCTTACAGTGGCATTGCTTTTACAGTTCAGAGGCAGAAGGGCCATAAAAAGATTTACAGTTACAGCAAGAGTCTGTTGCATGGAAGTTTGAGATCCAAATTAGACAAAGGGAGCGAGGCTGTGTGAGTGGCCAGTAAAAGAAGCTTGGAAACAAAAACAAATGAAACTGCTGTTAGAGGAGGAGACTGGGGAGGGGGCAGAGAAGGAGGAGGAAAAGTTGCCTGTTAACTTCATGTTACTATTGCAACAGCTCTGTTAAGTCTGTTATATAAAGCCCTTTTTCCTCCTTTTTTCCTCTCTCGATGTTGTTGTTGGACAGATTTCCTTTGCAAACACAAATCTCAAACTGAAGAGCAGTAGCTTCACACAGTAGTTGAGATTGCAAGGCAGATATTCCCAGGATGTTGGCAGCTGTTTTTGCTGCTGCTGGGACTCCAGGATACAAACACCAGAGAACAAGCCAAGTGGCTGAAGGAACAGGACTGGTCAGAGTGGAGGCCTTCAGGTTGCATTGCATGAGGATAGTCAGGCATTCAGTAGAAGCTGGAGACAGGGAAATAGATTTGATCCTCTCTCACACTAGATTTTCCCTGCTGATTTCAAAAGAAACAGAAGACCAGGCTTGACCAGATCCATAACAAAAGGTAAAAGGGAGATTTTTGACATTAAAGGAACAGGGCTGGGCACAGAGCAAGCCCATCACTGGGGTCTGCAGAAGGTTGGAGGCTGCACCTCGGTGGGACTCAGCCCATGGGCCATTCTGTCAGAGCTATGGTTAGAAAAGGAAAGCAAAGTGTCCTTTCTGGGACCCTCCAGGTGTGTGTGGCTGTGTAGGTGTAGCCTCTGGGTTCTGCTGGGAGCTGGGGGCTTTGGGGCAGGTCAGCCGTGGGCCAGGGGCTGTGCAGGCTGTGCCATGGCACTGCCCTGGTGCTGACGGGCCTCTCTGAGGGCCCTGAGCTCCACAGCTCAGGGAAGGGGCTGTGCTGACACAGCTACAGGGCTGGGCTCTGGTTGGAATGCTGCTGGAGCCAGCACAGGTGGGCTGCACTTATCCACTGAGATCCCCTCCACTGGAGTTCTTGGCATTGTTTGCTTCCTCGAACCTTGTTTTTTCGTGTCTTGCCTATTTACTCACTGTGGGCTCATAGCCCTCCAGTAAAATTAGTATTAGTGGTGGTGGAGATGCCACTGGGATCCTCTGGATGAAAAAATACTCTATAAAGATAGACCTTTAATCCATGTTCTTTGCTCTCACACATTCTCACATGGATGTTAATACTCAAGTTTCTGGATTTCTGTAAGAGGAGAAAAGAAATCATAATGCTTTCCCTAAACCCTTCTAGATCTTGTTCTTCCTTCTTCAGAAGAAAAATCTCCTAAGAAGAATGGCCATATTTTAGAGAGTTTTGGCTACAGTATTTTTCTTTCTAGAAGAAGAAGCAGGGAGAGAGAAGCTTCAGCCTAAACCAGAAACAACATAGCACTCAGACTCCTGTTAAAATCAAGCAGCTAATTGGCAATTGCCCTGCCCAGCCCTGTATCAATCCACGGGTGCAGCTGGTCCCTCTCAGGGCTGCAGCCCAGGGTTGCCTGGTGCTGGTTTTGTTTCCTGCATGCCCACAGTGCTGGGCCCAGCATCCCTGGCAGCTCTGCTGTGCTACCGTGGCTCCCTGCCCAGCTGTGTCCGTGTGCCCCTTAGCTCCAGCTGGCCAGGCACTGGGGCACTGATGGATTTTGGTGACTCCTGCTAAAGATTTTCAACAGGACAGGAACCGTTCCCAATTCTGCTGTGTCAGGGCTGTTCCTCTCTCCTCCTTTTTCAATCTCACCCGCTCGCGCTCCCGCTTCTGCCTCATTCCCTTTTTTCTTCTTCAGTGAGAAGGGCCTTGAACTTCTGGCAGAGACTTGACATATGAGAGAAAGCACTGAAAAGGAGAAAAGACTGTATTTTATGAGTGATGGTTAAAATGTATTTTTGAAGTACTGTTTTTTTTAAGCTGCGTATAGTCGGGTGGACAATGCAGCAATTTCCATGAAAAATTCTTAGAGTAGTAAAAGGTTTCATTTTTCTGGGGAAAAAATAATATTTAAAATTAATATAGTCTTTTTACAGACTTACCATTTCTGTCTTTCTTGTTGATTTTTCCTATTCCCTCTTTTTATTTTTTTCATTTTTCTTTTATATTTATATGAGACATATAACTCCCAGTTATAAAGTCTAAAAAAACTCAAACAACCAGTAAACCAGTAACTTTCAAACTTTATTATCATTCTATAAATTTTAAAACTAAATCAGTGTTTGCAGTTTGAATCAAGCTGACAAAAACGTGAAAGCCATTACGGATCTATCTTGAAAAAAGTCTACTGTTCTTTACAGAAATGGGTATATATTTCTAGGGGAAGGCTGGTAGAGCAACCCTCTGTTTTTGTAAGAAAATAGGAATTTGAAAGCTAAGTTATAATGGCCATCGATATCACAGGTCAAAACAGCCAGGATCTAACACTGGCAGGGCCTGAGATCATCAAAAAAGGCAAATTAATTTTTCCCCCTCTGGAAATTGTTTTGACTCCTTCCCCTTTTGTTTTACCTTCCACTCGCCACCTGTTTCAGAAGAGACAAAGGGCCAAGCAAGGGACTCAGCCACTCTGTGAGTCCTGATGGATCCCCCGTGGCACTCCTGGGGAGCAGGAGGTTCTGCCACCCCCTACAGCCCCTGCACACACAATCCCAGGGCAAATCCCACATCCCCAGCTCAGCCCGAGTGAGAACTACTTTTACTTACCCAAGGAGGGGCCCCCACATCCCCTCGGAGCTGTTTTGGACTCAGAGAGTGCAGTGTGCTCCGTAAACAAATAATCTGTGTTTTTTTAACTGGGTCATTATGAGCTGAGTCCTACCTCAGGCACGGGACGTGGGGAGGAAGTGGTGGGACGGGAGCAGGAGGGGAGACAGCAGCAGCCTCAGACCCAGAGGACTGCGAGGAAGCAAAATATGGACAGCTGCCAGAACAAATGCTGAGCCTTTTGGGAAGCCGTTCTGAGGTCTCATGAAAAAACTAGAGAACAAAGAGGTGCAGGAAGGCACTAATGATGGCAGACCTCCAGGGGAGCCTTGGCCATGGGCAGGTAGCTCCAATCTGTGTGACCAGGTGGCAAATTCCCATCCTGCTCTGTTATCACAAGTCTGATGAGATTGTCTGTGGACACTGAGGCCAGAGCCTCTGGACTTCTGTAGTCCAGGAGCATGAAGCATTACAAAAATGAAAGGGAGAAAAAAATAATAATAAAAAAGGAAAAAGGGGCTTGGAAATAGCAGCAACTCTCCAAGTCTCTGTATGTGGTCTACCTTTTGGACCTGGAATGAGTAGCCTCAAAGGCACTTATGTGGCTGAAAGTCTGTGAGGCCTTGTCAAAGCACAATGATGTGTTAGACAGAGCAACAGCTGGGGATATTCCTGGATGTATTTCCTCCCAGGCTGATCTCCTTGAGTTTACAGCCCTCTGGCTTATTTATTAAATTTTTTTGGGGAGTTTTAAATCATTGTGAAGACTCACTGTGAGAATAAAATACCCATCTCAGCTTCTGCTTACTCAAAACTAATTCAAAAAAGTCATCTTTTCAATCCTTGATTTCTCTAGAATTTTAATGCAGTAAGTCCCCCTTTTATTCCACAAATGGCTACATTCAATGTGGGTTTGCAACCTGAAGTTCCAAAGCCTGCAGGCGGCACCCAAGAGCATGGAATATGACATCTCCAAGCATTCTGTGTTCCTTGGCCAGATTCTGATCTCTGTCACCTTACAAAACTTTGTTGGGTAGCAGAGACAAGGATCTGACCCCATATTTTAGTAAAATGAGGCTTCACTGTTCTACAACTGAAAAAAAAAATAATATCTGCCACAGTTCCTTTCATCCCAGGGCTGATAACTTGATTTTGTTATCCAGTGGTCCATGGAAGGCTTTTTGGGCGCTAGCTTTTGGAGCTGTATGGAAATAGGGAGTGGCCATAAAGAGCTGGGGAAGCTGCAGAGCCCCAGCCCATTGACAGGAGCAGAAATGACTCACAAACACACCAAAGCAAAATAGGCAGCTACAGGGATACAGGAGTGTACAGTAAATAGGATATCCTGCCAAAACGCTGTCTAAGTGGCCATTAATGGACATCTGAGTTTTGCTAAATAATTAATGTGTCTGTTGTGTTTTTTTTCTTATAGATCTTTCAAGGAATTTAGTTTCTGTTCCTTTGCATTTAGTTTCTGTTCCCTGAAATGTTGCTTCTGAGTCTGTCTTCTCAAGCATTTATAGACATGGTCTGTGTCTAAGGCAGATTTCTAATAGCAGCTCCTGTTTGTTATGGTCAGAAAGCATTTGGCCCCAGGTGTGTAAGGAGGCAGATAGCTCTCTTTGTTCTCCTGGGTAGTTTGGAAACTGAGGTGTAACCAGCCAAAGTGAGATTGCCAAAGGCAAGTTATAGGTCTCTATAATAGGCAAGAACAAGTCTTGTCCTTTGACTAACACAAAGAAAAACATTAATGGAGCTCTAAAAACTACTAAAATGAGCTGTCTGAATCCTAGGCCTCCAGGGGTTCTAAATAATACTCTTTTGTCCATCTGCACCCATAAAAAATGTCTATTCTGTTGCTGTCTGGACTAAAAATATCAATGTGTTGCACTGGCTTTGCAATCTCACTTTGCTGACTCCTATAATGCAGAAATATCATAGAATCACCGAAAAGTTTGAGCTGGAACGGACCTTAAAAATCAGTTCATTCCATCCTCTTGGGGCAGGGACACCTTCCATTGTCCCAGGCTGTTCCAAGCCTCATCCAGCCCGGCCTTGGGACTTCCCAGAATGGAACAGCCACAGCTGCTCTGGGCACCCTGTGCCAGGGCCTCCCCACCCTCACAGGGAAGAAATTCTTCAAAATAGCTAATCTAAACCTATTCTCTTTTGGTTTAAAAACCATTCCCTTTTGTCCTGTCACTACAAATATCATATAAACTACAATACCATATAAATAGTTGGAGGGAGAAATACTGGTAAAAGCTAATCCCCTCTGAATATAAGCTTTTATGTCCTTTTTCAGATTTTCTTTTTTGTCTTTGTGGTTGGGCTGGCTCCCCCAGATGGCTGGAATAGGCTTTGTTCCTTGTTTATCACAAGACCTGAATATCTGGGGAGTTTTGCCACCTTCACCCCAAATCCCAGATGTTGGTGTGAGGAGGATGTCAACTATAACACAGCAACTCACTCTTTTTATCACCAGCTATTTTCCCTGAGTACCAATTTTGGCTTCAGCTTGTAGTTCCTGAAGGGACATAAACCAATATAATCATAACATCAGTGGCTGGTTCAAACATAGCCCAGTGCTGGGGGAATCAGCAGGGCTGAGGTTTTGGGTTGGTCCTTGCTGAAGATGGGAGATGTTCACCAACCACTGCAGATGTGGCTGTGGATCCAGGGAGTTTCGAGGCAATCGTTGAGTATTGACCACCCCAGTCCTAAAAGGTGGACATGACACTGAGTGCTCTTGTCTGCTCTTAAAAATAGCAGGTAGGTCACAAATGAAGGCATGAGCTTAGCTCCTGCTGATGGTCAATTCCCTGAAACAACCCAAACCTTTCACCATATCCGCTTAGGACAAGGTGTTCTTCCTCTTCTGAAGCACAAAGGAAGGAAATGTATCTTCAGGAAATGTTTATTTTACCCATGGATTGTCTGAAGCAAGGCTTGACAATACCCGGAAAAAAAAAAGTCCCCATAAAATTAATATAAAAATAGGTGGGGTTATTGACAAAATGCATGATTTTTATGAGCTAGAGAAAAGAAAATGTGCTGTAATGCTCTGTGCCAGCAGCTAAAGTGCAACCAGGCGAGTGCAGTGCAGCTGATATGTGACCCATGGACCCTCCCGACTGCAGGCCAGGTGAGTCAGGGGACAGGTCCCTGTCCTTGTCCTCCCAGCCATCTGCACCTCTTAACGCAGCCATTTGAAAAGAGAACCAGTGAGATACTTAATAACAAATATTTACATGTTGGAAGGAGAGATGCTTCTTAAACACCTAACCCTGAGGGGTAATTTAACCCTCCAAATCTACAGGAAGCTTCTTTCTTTCTTCAGACCCCAGGAGATGTGTTAGACACATTTCTTCTGAACACAGAGGCTAAACTTCCCCTCCTTTTTCCACAACATTTCTTTATCCTAGCCATGGAGAGCTGTAGCAGAAAGCTTGAAGGCAGCTGCTCTCTGCAAATGAAACCTGTGCGATTTAATGCCTTGACTTAGAATGAAGGAGTTAAAAAGAAAATAAAAGAAATATTTAATTTAGTTCCCTACAACAGAGATCTGCCCAGCGTCCTGCTCCCAGCCTTCCCCAGAGACATCCCCGTGGTGCTGCCCCATCCCAGGCTGGCGTGTCCCTGCAGTCTATCCCTGCGCCCTCCTGCTCCTCCAGGCTGGCTCCAGCAAGCCACACTGGGCTGGGCTGCCTGAAATAGGCACGGAGAGAACCTTCCACAGAAACCTCTGCATGGGTTTTAATGTCTCCCCACCGTAGGATTCCCAGAATTAATTTGTGTCTGGCTTTTGAAATCAGGGATGTTGTGTTGAAGAAGATGGATGCTCCTAAGAAGTATTGGAAAGAATGAAGGGCTGACAGGGGTGGTTTATGCAGCGAGTCTGGCCATGGATGCAGAGCAGTAAATGTGGTCGGTTGATTGAGATCAGATTTTTTTTTATTTTTTCCAGTGGCGACGCCCATGTAGTTTATTTATTTATTTTCCCCTTTCGCTTCAAGGCACCTAACAACAGCACTGTATTTTATAAATCCCTGTGATTATAAATCTAGAAGGATGTCATTCTTGGTTTCCTCAGAGGCCTGGAGTCTATACCCACAGGAGACGGATGGGAGAAGTTGCCAGCAAACCTTCTATATTATTGCAGAGAATTGCAGGAACTGGTTTTGGTTTACACCGCACGGGGAACACAGAGTCTGCACAGAGCATCTCCATTTACTGCTTCCTCTGTGAGCAGCCAAGGCAGGATTGCTGACACTCCCTCCACACAGTTCCTGGGCAGGGAATGATGCCCTGCAAAAGATGCAAAGCCACAGATTTTCATCAGCTCAGATTTCTGTTATCCTGCTTTGAGGATACAGTCTAAAAAACTTTAGAAGTGCTTCATGCAATTGTGCAAAGTTCGTGCGAAAGTCCAGGCTGGGTCAGCTCCTTTATCCATGTCCACTCTGTGCCTTGTCCCAGCAGAATTGCTCCAAGAACTGCATGAAGAAAGCATCTCCTTGCTTTGTCTAGCAGGCAGCAGTGGCAAATGAGACTTTGAGTTCCACAAGGTGTGGGTAGCAAAAAAGAGATTGTTGCTGTAAGATGAGTCAGGTTGTGCTGCAACTTAGGAAGTGGTTTTTTTCCACAGTTTAAAAGATTTTAAAAAGTAGGGGATTTAGTTTACATTTTTTCATGAGCTACAAGGTCAGTTGTGGAGTGAGAGCTGGATTTAGCTTTAGAGTCATCTCTCAGCTTTGAAGAAAGGAAAAACAACAACAGGCATGTTTGATTTTGGTGCTTTGCTTCATTTTCTTGCTGCTTTGGCCATGGGGCTGCCTGTGGTGTTGTGGGGGCAGCTCCACAAGGTCTCTGGTCCTTCCCTCCTCTTCCTATCATTCACCTCCTCCCCAACCATACCGGAGTCAAATATAAACTTTCTTAAAATGAACACAAGATTCATTCCACTTGACCAGGCCTGACTTCCCAGAAAATAAACAGAGAGAGCAGAGCCAGCCAGCCCCCTCTCCTGGAGCTGCCAGCCTCCAGGGAGCTGGCGGGTGACCCAGAGCTGTTCAGGGCTTTCTGTAGTGGAGAAGAGGGTGGAGAGGAGAGAGAGCCCACCTAAAGGATTTCTGGGGTCTGCTGTAAAGTAGCAATACTGCTAGGTGTCTTAATTGTCACAGTTCTGTTTCAGTCTCGGTTGGATAACTGGACACAACTGGTTCCCTGCCCTGGAAATGGACCCAAAGGAATCAGGTCAGTAAGGTCTGTTGGTGCTCTTGATAGAAAAGGATTCTTCAAAACCCAGCACTTAAACAAATCCAAACAGGTCAAAAGCCGATTTCCTTTTATGACCATTTTTACTGTTATCCTTTGTTTTCAAGGAGCAATGGTTTAAACTTAGAAGGAGAGATTTAGATCAAATGTTAGGAAACATTTGTGTGAGGGTGCTGAGGCCCTGGCACAGGGTGCCAAGAGAAGCTGTGGCTCCCTCATCCCTGGAAGTGCCCAAGGCCAGTCTGGATGGGGCTTGGAGCAGCCTGATCTATAGGGTGACAACCCTGCCCAGTCTTTAAGGTTCCTTCCAACACAAACCATTCTGTGATTATTTCTTTAAAAATAATTAAAAAAAAACCAACCCAGAACAAAACCCCATCATCACAGAAGCTGTGTATATTCATTAAAAGAATGACTAAAAAATAAAGAAAAGAATATGCTGAGCAGTTTTCCAACCCAGTTTTGCCTTCCAGTAGATTGACTTTGTTTCTTCTATGCAGAGGTCACTCAGTACTGCACTGACTGGCGTGTGCCAGTGCTCTGCCCTCTGCCCACGACAATGGACAAGAGAGTGGACGCTGGAAAGGCTTCAGTTCTGCTCTCCAGGGCATCTCTCCAGACTCTGGATTTCCCCTGGCCTCTGTGCCAGGTCTCAGCTTCTGGGACACTCTCTCCTTTGGTGCCTGGCAGTGAACTCAAGGCAGTGAAGCTCTGTGGTGCAGCTGCCCTAAAACCACAGGACCAGCTGTGACCTTTTGCACTTGAAGTCCATGATCTTTTCTTAGACTCTCAACCCCGCAGGTGTTATCCCTTAATTCCCTGGGAGCAGCTTTGTGCAGGTGATTCTCTCTGAAATAGCATGGGAAAGAACAAGTGTAGACAAAATAATAAATATACCTGTATAGGCCTCCCTTTCCTTGCAGACAGAAGATGTTTTGGGACCTAGGTCAGAGTTATCTGATATGTCCCAGATCCCCTCTCCCAGCACTCATCACCTTCTCTAAGTGACGATGTTTATCTGCCTTCCTTTTCCCAGGACAGGTATCTTTGATCTCATCTGGTCTCACTGTTAAACACTCTCTCTTGCAATGAAAGCATGAGCTTCTGATCCTCTCTAATCCCAAAACATCCTGTGTGATTGACTCTCTAAACTTCATCCTACCAGCAATACCTGAAGTTATTTTAAAAATACAAAAATAAAACAACAAAAAACCAAAACAAACAAAAACCAAACAAAAATAACAAAACATGACAAAATAAAACAAACAAAAAAAAGACAACAAAAAGAAAACTAAGCAAGAGAGTCTTTACACTGCAGCAAACCTGCTCTTTGTAGGAAAAAAAGTCTTGAACTCAGCCAGCTGCAGCATTGCCTCCTGAGAGCTGAGTGCAGAAAGCAGCAGTAGCCACAGTGCAAACTCAGACACCTTCCTCTGTGGGTCTTCTGCTCTGCCTGTACTGATATTTACAGGCAGCCTTAAAGAGGATAACTACAGTTAATTGGACAACACTTCTGCAAATTACTTATGTGCTGCTAAGGATAGCATTCAAAGTTTAAAAATAAAAATCAAGGGAAAAGTTTGTTTTCATGTTAGGTGTCAATTTGCTGCAACTTTTTTTTGTCTTTACTCTCTGCTTTTTTCCTCTATAAGCATTGTCTATTCAAGACAGAACACATTAAAGCTAATTGTTAGGCCCCTCTGTTTTTCCTTCTTACTGTTTTATCTCCTAAGCAACTTTATTTGGTACAAGACAAATAATCAGAATTCCTGAAGTCAGAAACAAGGAGTGGGAGTCCGGGAAACTGGCTGCTGATCTAATGCAGTTTTTTGCAAGTGTGGTTATGGTCAGAAACTCTAAATATGGCACCGTGTTACTGTATACACGGTGACTGCACCCTGTGTGTCAGGGGCTGAGTCACAGCACTGTAGTTTACTGACAAAAACATGTTTTACTACTCTTGGTGCTGAGGAGCCAATAGAGCTGAGAGTGAAAATGTTGAGCTCATTGCATGGTCACCAGCTGAATCCCAGAATCAAGGGAAGTTTGGGTTGGAAGGGATCTTAAAAGACCATCTCCTGCCATCCCTTGCCATGGCAGGGACACCTTCACTAGGCCAGGTTGCTTACAGTGGGTTTGGTGCCTGCCCAGGTTTTGCTGGTGGTGAGAAGGGTGGAAGAAGCAGAAGGGACATGATGTGGCAAGTGGGTGTTGAGATGCTGGTCTGCTTCTCTGGGATGAAGAAGCCATGGAGGAGAGATCACTGCCTGGCAGCCCATGGTGGGGCTGCACGAGGGGAGCACAGTCAGAAGAGCTGTGACACCCATGGCCAGGATTCTCCTTCTGGGAAAGCTCTGGAAAAGTTTTCTTTACAGCACCCTGAAGAACAGAAGTGTCTTTCCAAGCCTTGATGGAACAGAATTGTCAGTTTATGGCTTCCTGTCCACCTTCTGCAGGAGAGGCTCCCCACACCAGCAAATGAACCAGAAACACTTTGATTTTTTCAACTTTTGAAGTGAACTGGCTTGATCTGAATGTTAATGACAGAATCTACATTAATATAATATTTTTTTTCTTTTAACAAAGCCCCCCTTTTTTAATCTTTTCAATAAGTATCCACCAAGGAGCTCAGCTGGCATTCCCATACTGTCCACATTCATCCTAAACTTTAGTATTGACTGACTCATGCAGTATGCATCTGCAAGAGTTATTAATGGAAAGTATTAAAGAAATTTAGTTTAATATTTGGTAAATAGGAGGTGTCTTTTCTTTGTGCTTGAATTCATGTTTCAAATGTCTGTGTTTGTGTTATTTATATTAATATATTTCATAGTCTGCTTAATAATAGTAGCAATTAAGATAATAACAATAAATACTAATAATACTGAGCTCCTCTGCTTTTCATCTAAGGAGGTCAAGACTCAAGGGTGTACCTCTGGGGCTGGTGTAATGTAGATCTGATCTCCTCCTGCTATTTCTTTTTGTGGAAAGTTAGGAATATCATGTGAAGATCAGATCACCTCTATTTTGGCCTCTGGAATGTGTCTTAGGCATTATAAATGCCAGTAAGAAGCACAAAACTGGAAAGAAAACAAGCACCGGGACATTGAAAAATATAACCACAAATACTGACCTATTTGGGATTTTTTTCTGATTTAGCAGAACGCTATTAATACTGTAATTAAAGATATTTTGTAGCCTGAGAGCTTGAGCACCTGGCTTTTATTAGAGCTGGATCCATAGTGTGTGGTGAAAAAAGCCAAGAGGACATGAGAGGAGATGGCCCAAAGGAGAACACAAGAGGGCACAGTGGCACCTGTGGTGCACTTTTTATTCTCTGGCTTTTTGAATTGTTGAGGGCAGAGTGAACTCAGAGCTCTGTTTACATGACATAAATAATTACAGTAACAGGGTTCATTAGTAGGAACAGTAAAAATTTAATTTTGTCAACTTGGAGTGGATTATTTACTAGAAATATTTTTTTTGCGGCTCAAAGATAGATGTGATGACTGTGTCATATAAGGTCAATATGGCAATAAGCCTCACTGCAAGTTTGACAGAATTAATGTGGGCAACCAGTAAGAATGTACTGATTGTATTAAATAAGGTACAAAAGGCACATTCCAGGCAGGTGTTTCCGCACTTTCCTCATCAATTCCACTGTTCTTGTATTGTATTGTGCTGATGGAAACGAATTCTGTGATTTCAGAAACAAAGGACGCTGATGCTGCTTTTCATCTTCTGCCCAAGGAGAATAAATGTTTGTGCAAACCTTTTTTCATGTGGCTGCCCAGAAATGACCCAAGTGAAGCCAAGAAGCTGAACATTAAGCAGCCTTCCCCTGGTGATGCAGCTGAAATGAGAGGTCAGTGGTACAAACTTTCTTCTGGAAGAGTTAATGGTGTAAATAGATATTTGCAAGGAGGTGACACAGAAATAAGCAGGACCCTATCCCTATCTCAAATGTTAGGTTGAAGTTCAGAGGTCACACTTGTCCTTAGATGTCTCAGTCAGGCAAACAACCTCCCTGTGCCACAGTCACCTGCCTAGGTGGGCTTTTGTGCAGGGAGAGCTGGGGGAACAAGCCCAGCAGAGGGTTGCAAACAGCTTTTTTGGGTTTTTCAGTCCCTGTTTCTGACACTCACAGGAGGTTACATCCTGGGCCTTTACAATGGGAATTGTGGTTGAAACCTCTGAAGGCTGTAATCCATGACATGACATTATTTCACAATTACAAATGAACATCCACCCCTTTATTTTTTTCCAAAGAAGCCCTTGTCCTCAGGTCTCTCATACCTACTATTTGTAAACACAACTTCTCATCTCATCAAGCCAGCCCCTGGGGGTTTCTCTCCCTCCCAGAAGCCAATCACCCCGGTGCTGTGCGCGGGGCCGCGGAAGGAAGGTGCCATGCTGCAACGCACGCAACCAACTACAGAAACAAGATCATTAACATCTTAATATCCTGCCCTGACATCTCACAAATTATTTTAGACTTCATAGCCAATGTAAACAGGTTTGTTTTCAACTCCCCTAATTGCCTGCTAATTGAGAGCAGATGCAGGACTTAACTTTCGGCAGATAAAGAGCAGCCTCTTCTCTGGGGTTTTGCATCTATCACGAGGTCTCTGATGTGTGCTCTGAGCTTCCCTGGTTAGTGATGCCGAGGCAGAGGGGGATTGGAACGGCTCCTCTTGCCTGAACCTCAGCGAGACAGAAGGGAAGACAGTGCTGTGGGACTCATCAGTAACATCATCATCATTATTGTTTCATTTCGTACTCCAGTGCACTTTCTGCAACAGCGCAGGTCTCCTTCTGGGGGGGAGTTCTCCGAAGTATAGATGGGCTTCTCGTTATGATAGAAATCACTGGGTTTATGAAAAATGCATTGCTGTCATATTCCATTATCTACTTCCTCCCATGCTGCAATCCTGTAGCTTGCAAGTCATTAGATTCTTTTTCAGAGTTCCTTTGAAATAATCCTTTCAAAAAACACTATTCATTGGGTATGACCCCAGAGAGATACTGTCTGGTACTAAAGCTCTCTTTTAGTTCTGTGAGGGAGACCTGTAACAAGAAGATAAGTGCATGTATATTCCAAGTAATGTCTGGAGTTTGCTGCTTCCCATTAAATGCAATAGGAGCTTGCAGTTTAAATGGTAGAATTTTGCTTTGTAAATGTAGGAGAAAATGGAGTTCAGATACATAGGTAAATTTGCATTTGGTAGTGATTTAATGTTCCATGGTCTGTTTTAGCTCCAACTTAAATATTACATTAAAACCATCAATAAAGAAAAAAAAGGAAAGGAAAAAAAAAAAGTGCTAACTGCTGGGTTCAGAAGGAGTGGATGTGATTTTGTTCTTACTGTCAGTGGGGCAGTGAGCTGCCTTTTACTTTCTCCTCTTCATTTAGCAAGTCAGCAGCAGCAGTTAAATGATAGCCCTCCAGTCTTTCTTCAGGACTGTTTTTGCAAATGAAAGCAGAAACTTCAAATCCTTGTGTTTTTCATATCACTTACAAGGGGTTTTGTGAATTTTAACATTTTTGCATCAATCTGTGAAACTGTGGAGGGGATGGAAGTATTCCTGAGTAAGAAGTGCCCTTTGTGCAGGGAGGCTGCATGGCTTTGTACTGCTGGGTTCAGGAGGTCGTAAGGGGATATTGAAAAGAAAATAACAGCCAAAAATGAAAATCTTTGGTGAATGATGAATGGGTTAAAAAAGAAGAAAAAGGGGAAGAGTTAACATCTAACCAGTGTCTTTCAGAAATACCTAAAGCACCTGGTGTCCGGATTAAGAAACATTATTCAGCCCCAGAAGCACAAACTCTCCAGGTTTTTGCTGTGATTTCTTCACAAGGTACTTTTTCTCTCCCAGGGCTGGCTCCAGGCCTCTCTGTGAACACAGAGTCACCCCTGCTCACATTATCCCTCTCTGGAAAATTGCCACAAACCTTGCAGAATCCAGTCCTGATGTACCAGCAATGTGAGGGGTTTAACATGAGGACAGAGGGCTTGCAGTCAGTAGCACAAGGCATAACAGACTAGAGCAGTGGTCCATTAAATCAGTGTGCAGGGCCCAGGCATTTACAGTCACACAGTCAGATGTTTCCAGTAATTATTTCCCCACAGCATTTTCATTAGGTGCTTCATAAATAATATTCACTGCCATGCTCTTCTCATGGTCTTTTATATATTAAAAGAAAAATACAGTAGGAGAGAAAAGAAGGGGAATTCACTTTACTTTCAGCTGGATTTTGAGGTAATTGTGTCTTTGAGCCCTACTGAAGCAGAAATGAACTTGGAATATACGAACAAATTCGTTTCTTGCTGACCAAACATTATGGCCTAGAACAATCATTGGACCAGCTTAATGCAAGAATCATAGAACCATCATAGAACCACAGAATGTTTTGAGTTGGGAGAGACCTTAAAAATCATCTTGTTTCACCCCCTGCCTTGGGCAGGGACACCTTCCACTGTCCCAGGCTGCTCCAAGCCCTGTCCAGCCTGGCCTTGGGCACTGTCAGGGATCCAGGTGCAGTCCCAGCTGCTCTGGACACCCTGTGCCAGGGCCTGCCCACCCTCACAGGGAGGAATTTCTTCCTTATATCTAATCTCAACCTATTCCGTTTCAGTCTGAAGCCATTCCCCTTTGCAAAAAGTCCCACTGGTAGATTTCTATTTCACATTTAGATTTGTCTTCTTGTCATGGATCCCATGCAGACCTAGGATTGACAAGCCAGCCAGCGCTGGGGCTGGAGTGGGATCTGTTTTCTATGTATTGTTTGTTTGTTGTTCACTTTTTTTGGTCATATTTAAGTAGTTCAAATCCAGAGTCATCACACCAACAAAAGGCGCTGCCCTCTCTTCTGTGGCTGGACCTCCCAAAGCTCAACACTGTCGCTGTGTGTTTCATCTGCTTTGTACATGCAGCCCCTATTGCCAAGCACTGGCTTTGCCATGTAGGCTACTGTGCAAGGGCTTTTTCCAGGAAATATCACTGCCTTGTCTCAGTTATGGCATTAACATTAAGCAATACAGCTTGTTTCCTGGCACCAGCACTTGTGTTTTGCAAAGGGTTTTTACTCAGGTATTTAATTTTCAGCATCAATTTTCTATTCAAAGTAAGATTCCCCAAACAAACTCAAGGATCTGGGGACTTATTTTTGTGCTTACTGGACTGCAATATTGCAAGAAACCCCAAGCAGAATTCAGAGGAGCAGCAGTAAAAGGAAGTGGAGTAAATATTCATGGTTCAGGTTTGCTACAAGGGTCATAAACTCTTCCACCTGTGTGTGCAAAACCTCTGAGCAGCAGGAGGTGGGTATTTATATAGATCAACCCACAAGGGCAATACTTCTGTCTCAGCTGAAAAGCTGAGTCAGGAGAGGTTTAGGCTGGATATCAGGAAAGAAATTTTCATCCAGAGGGTGAGCACTGGAACAGGCTCCCAGGGCAGTGGTCATGACCCTGAGCCTGTCTGAGTTCTGGAAACATTTGGACACCACTCTTAGGAACAGGGAGGGGTTCCTGGGGTGCCCTGTGCAGGGCCAGGAGCTGGGCTCCAGGACCCTGATGGGTCCCTCCCAACTGTTCTATCATGCTGTGTGGATGTGTGCACAGGGAGCACAGAAACTGTCAATGGCTGGGCAGAAGACAGAGCTTCAGGCAGAGGGTGGGTTTGCTGCCAGTGCCTGCTCAGGTCGGATGGCCTCGTCCCATGGGTGTCTCCCTGAGGGCTCAGTGACTCGTGGCTGTCTCAAAGGAATGGGACATTCCCATGCAGGCCATGGTCAGTGCACTGAGGTATCTGAGCAGCACTGGCTGAGGGTCGAGATGTGTGGGGAAGACCCAAGATGTCTGGTTGGACCCAAGGGTAGGGTCAGACCTAACAGAAGTCTCAGACCTTGTCTAACAGAGGCAGGTGAAGGAGCTTCCTGCAGTCTGTCACAGCTGCAAGGTGCTCTGCTCCTGGCCGTGGCTGTAGCAGTGTCAGGGACTTCCTGGCAGGAGGAAGAGGCGAGTCCTCTGCTACTCATAAATCTCACCTCCAGATAATTCCTCAGGTCCTTTTGTTCTCTGTTTCATTTCTGGACTGGGGAAGTTGCAGCCTGAAATTAAATAAGAACCCACTTTATATAAATGTATGTATCTATTTCGTGCTCAGTTCAGTGAACCTAGGCCGTTGGCATTTCATAATTTTCTCTTGCTGCAGCAGGTAAGGGATTAACCCATTGTTATTCCTCTCCAAAGAAACAGAGAAAAAGATATATTCTACAAACACCATGATTAAAAAAAAAAATCCATTGGGTTTTTAAAGAAATATTTTATTGGAACCATAAGGTTTCTCTTTTTGAGAGAGAAAATTTGAAATCCGGAGTTTATTTTTCCTTCAGTGTCTCTCCTAAGAACCAACAGGAATTGAGATTTTTTTTTTTTCTCTTGTGTTTGTGCCTACTTATTAAACACACATGTGGCCTGGATTCCTTGCTTAGGTGCAAAGAGGTTTGGAAAAAAAAGGAAAAGAAAAAAAGGTGTAACCCAGTCCATTGACCTGTCTCTTTGCCCTTAGGACTCTTTCGAACAGCTGTGAGAAAAAGAAAAGTAGGGGGGAGAGGTAAAAAAAAGAGGCAGTTTAACAAGCCAAATCCAGATGTTCATTTCATACACACACCCTGAACAGCTTTTGCATGGTTTATTTCGTTTTCTGAAACCATTTTTCACCAGCCTGTTTTCTCAGCTGGGAAACTTCTGGTGTAGTGTTTTCAAAAAAATATTGCATTTGGCATTACAAGAAAACAGAGCCTTTAAGACATTAAAAGGACAATATCCTTGTTTGACTTGGCCCAGGGAAGTAGGGCTATAGGAATTTTAGATTTTTGTACCACCCAAAGAATAGGTAAAAGAAATTTTCCACCCTTAAACTCAGTTTACATGGGAATTTGAGAGTTGATTTAGCTTTTTTTTTTTTTTCCTTTTAGAGACTTCTCTGTGGACTTTGTGTTGATGTAGATGGACTTTGTTAGTGGGAAGGAATAAGAAAAGTGATAGCAATTTGCTTCCAGACCATGATGTACCATGGTTCAAAGCTCAGACTGATTCTGAACGAACTCTACTTTTATTTTGTTTTATTCACACCCATATCCACATAAGGTAGACAGAAAATCTGAAATTATTTTTCACTGGTAGAGTTGCTTTTTATTTACCATTTATCAACCGTGTGGACAGCACTGATTGCAGGGAGGGTGGTGACAGTGAGTCTGCACTGAGTTTAGGGGTATCCAAAGGCTGGGGATAATGAGTGAAATTAGGGAATATCAAGTGCAAACCAGATACTGCTACCACTTAGGCAATCAGAGGATATATTGCTCTTCAGAACACGCAGTGTAAAACCCCAGCTCCACTGAAGCCAGTGGATTATCTGCAGTTTGTTGCCCTTCACAGTTAAGGTAACAAAAACCTTACTTTTCTAAGCCATGTGATCCTACAAGTGCCATTCACCATCACTTATTATTTTAGAGAGAGACTTGATCTAAATTCCTCCCTGTAAAGAAAGGTCTCTATCTTTGCAATAACTTTGAGAAATGCTTTGGTGATCCTTTTTTTCACATGTTCTAAAGAATAAAATCTTGAAGATATTCTTATCAGAAATGTCACCATCCTGTACAGACCTCAGACTCCACCAGCTATGACATAAAGCAGATGATAAGAATTGTTAATGAGATTTTGAAGACATAAATTATGCTTAAATTAAATAGACAATGAAAAAGTAGGTATTGGACAATCTTGATTTATAAAACTGAAACATTATTTAAACAATAGAAATGCTTAAGATATTAAAATGTCCCACACCATGTTTTTCTTTTACTTTGCTGCTACTAAGCTAGGAGAAATCACCAGGTGTCTCTTGCCTGGCAGGGTTTGGGGGGTGTGTGCTGTCTGTGTGTACACACAGGTATGTGCATCCTTCAGCCTTTCAGCACCTGAGATAGGAATATTGGCATTCTGGTGTCAGAACACCAGCAAACAGGATAGAAATACTTGAATTAACATTCTCTTCAGACAGAATTTAAAAAAAAAAATCAAGAAAAAATTAATGAAGACTTAAAAAGCATTAGGCAGGTCATTTTTCTGGTACAGAACTAGAGTGGAAATCTGCTGAGCAGTCCTACTAAGATCTGTTGAACATTTGGGGGTCTTTTTAAAGCCACTGACTTGGTACACAGATTAAATAATCCTAGAGAAAACATGTATTGTCTGTCTGTTTCAGGACACTGGAAATTTGTGATGTGAAACAGGGCCCTGATGGGTTTTTCCCTGCTCCTCTTTATCTGGAGGATGCAGTATAAAAACATGTGTGTGTTTCTGTATTTATGTGCATGCACGTTTACATGTACATTATGAGACACAGCTATAAAAAAGGTAATTACTTGATTAAAAAGAACAGTCTGTTTGTGTGAATATCAAACCTAGAACCCAGGCACCTTCTCATCTGACTTTGAGTAATTAGACCTCCTAATATCTAATATCAGATATGAATAAATCCACAAACTTCTGCACAGATGTTGTCAAGACTCTGTGTCTGGAATTATTTTGTGCGCCAGTGCATTTACAATGAACTTAGAAAATGTCATTTTCGAGGCATCAGGCTATAAATTTGTACAAATACCACTGTATACATCTCTTCTGGAAGGATGGCACCATGGAAGTGGTGGTGAGGTTGCATCCTGTGCTTGCACAGCATGTGGAGCCTTAGCCTGTGGAAGGAGCAGTTTATGCACTGCTCTAAGACAAGTCCATAAAGATGATTCAGGAACTGAGAAGAAAATGAGGAGGTAATGTTGTTGTATGAGGAAATTTGGAATAACACTGCCCTGTACTGTCAGCCCAGATCCTTCCAGTCATGAAAAGGGATAAGACTAATTCTGGTGAAGTGTGAGGGCTCTGATCTCTTTCTGTCTTGCAGCAAAACAATGACCCAGGCCACATGGCCTCCCAAAAATGCCTTCTTTATTTAGAAAAAAATTAAACCCTGTAAACATTTCCAATCACAGCATTGAAAAGGTTGCAGTTATTGGAACAGCCTGCCCCAGACTGTGGCTCAGTAGTCTGATCAGAGAGGGGCTAATACCTGCTCTGGGAACACCATTAGCCGTGCTGAGGCATCCCAGCCATCGTGTCTGGGATCTCATTTGGTGCCCCACAACACAGGACAAACTCAGTGGGGCTCCCCACACTCCATGCTCCATCTCCCTTGAGTTTCTCTTCAGCCTTAACCCAGCTTTGCCTAATATTTGGCAAAATACAGGGAAATATTTCCTGTGAAAATGATCAAGGGAAAATCAGGATATTCCTCTTTGTCTCTCCCTGATAAATTTATTTTGATGCCCCTTATTGTCACTGCAGGAAAGGTGTGTGTCACCCTCAGCTGTCTTCTCTACAGACTCCTTCCATTATGGCCCTGCCAGTGAGAAGAAATGCACTGTGCTTCAAGGGAATTTTTTGACAATATTGCTGCACTGTTTTCTGGAGATGGTGATGATGTTTGCAGAGAATTAAAAAGCCTGCCATGAAGACACAAAGGGCAGGTGGTGCAGACTCTATTTCCGCTAAAGCTTTTCTGGTTTGTAGGAGTGAAAGAAAAAGTTTTCATTTAGAGGAGGACATTAGGGTTGAGGTAAGAGATGAGGATTTCAGAAGGTGATTGTCTATATCCATGCCAAAATTATAATTGGTACTCTCAGAATCATGGACTAGTTCAGATTGAAACTGGCATTTGTAGATCATCTTGCCCCTGCTTAAAAGAGGGCCAGCTTCAAAGGTAGCTAAGGTTTCTCAGGGCCATGTTCTGTCAAGTTTTAAAAATCTGCAAGGTTAGGTGTTTTACCATCTTTTTGTGCAACCTATTCCAGAACTTAACTGTCCTCTTTTCAATTTATTTTTTAAAGAAGTAGGAATTTGTCTTTTTGCAACTTGTTATCATTGCCTTTCATCCTTTCACTGTATCTGAGAAAAGCTGGACTCAATCTCCCGTGTAGCCTTCTATCAGTAGTAGCAGGCATCAGTTAAAGTCCCTTCTTTAACTTTTAGATTTTTAAGGCTGAACAAATTCACCTCCCTCATCCTTTCCTCATGTGTTTTGCTATCTTGATAGTCTACTGCTGGAGTCAATTTAATTTGTTGATGTTGTTCTTGCAGTGTAAGCAGAGAAAACCATCCAAAAGTGGAACTGGGCCTAAGTTGTGGCTCATATTTTGTATTAATTGTCTGCTCTGTTGACATCAGATGCTCAAGCCTTGGCCATAACAGTAATATAATGGCTCTCATTCAAATGTTGGGAATATCAGGGAGTACCTGCTAGGCCTGCTTGGAAGAGCCTCTCTCCTAACACACTGTACCCAGGCCATCCTGTCCCATTCCTTTGGCTCTCTGTGATAGCAATACAGTTAATTTCCTTTTTTCTCATTGCTGAACTGACTGGTTTTTTTCTGGAGATGCTGAGTTTGTTTGCTTCTTTCACAAAGTGCATGCACTCCTATGGACTTTTACAAAGGAATCAGAAACATCCAGGAAAAAAAGCAGAGGGAGTAGAAAGCCCTAAATTTCTTCTTCTATGAATAATTTAATGCCAAGTTAACTGAAACGTTTGAAAAAGAAATTTTTGGTGCCCAGCTTCATTAAGCCCTCTATCCCCAAATGGATTCTCTATCAATGTCAGTATCCAACACTTCATCTTGTCCCAATCACTGCAAAGGCCTTGTGGAAATAAAATGCAGAGGAAGAGAGAGGCAAAGCAGATTATTGTTGCCATTAGGTATGTCTGTGTGTGTGCACATGTGCTCTGGAAGCTCACAGTGAGGGCAAAAACAGCATCTGTGTGAAAAGAAGGAACGAAGCCCCAAACCATATAATCCTTCCAAAACCTGTCTCCTTTTCGGGGTGGGCCACACTGTTAAAGAGCACTGTGCCACACTCCAACACCCCTGCTCTGGAGAACGAGTTTTAATCAGAGGATTCTGTTCCTCCACAGAGCTTTTACCAGCAGAGTGAGTGGGACCCCCTTCTCTTGGCAGAGGTTTCTGTCAGTGATCTGTCTTCTGCAGCTATTTCCGTGGGAAGGCCCTCCATCTGCTGCTTGGCAGAGAAGGGAACTTTCCTCTCAAATGTTCTCTCTCTCTCTCTCTCTCACCCTGTTTAAGGTATACCCTTTGGAAATCTTCAACGTCCAAGATTTATTTTTGCACAGGGTACATACTTTGTTCTATGTGGTCTGGCTTTCTTTTCCCCTCACAAAATGCCACCCCTGTGCCCTGCTTATCCTGGCGGAGAGAGAAGAATGCTGTTTGCTTTAACATTACCTTGGGTCTCAGTATGCAACAGGTCAAAAGATGTGACAAGTATACACGCTAATCCCTTTCCCTTTCAGTTAATAGAATAACACAGATGGGAAAGTTTACATTGGGATCTGACACTCTCTCTGAGCTGAAGTTAAAAAGGAGACAGGGTTGGACATTACGTTTCAGAGCAGTTACTGCACAAACTCACCTTCCCACTCAGCATCAATTGCCCCTGTTATCTTAAACCCCATTTGCTCTGCTAAGAATGTCCCCTTTCCCCTTCCACTCTCCTTTTGAGAGTAGTATGTAGAGTTGGCTATGTCTTGGAAAGCTTTCGTAGAATAAAATATTCCCCAAGTATCAGTGATGTTCAAGTGAAAAAATGTCAACATTTTCCACTGAAACACCACCATTGGTGACTTTTTAAACATTTGGCATTTCTGAGTGCTGAAATATCACATTAGAAAATCATTTCCACCAGATACCAACCAGATAACTTAGAAATATTAAAGTGATTTTAATAAAATTCCATATTACCAGTTTTGTCACATCTAATCTGACTGTTAATATTTCATTTGATTCTGTTTTCTGCTTCTTTGCACCCTCCAGAATGTGTCCTCTGACCCTGTGTGATGTAGCCCACTTGTACATTTTCTTTCCTGTAGATTTGCCACTCTACACTATTCCTGCAGGAAACACACAGAAGAATAAAACCTAGCACTATGCCTCAGAGAAGAAAAGCTGCAGCGATGACTGACCTAAAGGGCTGGTCCACACCACACCAAATACCCCTTTCTTGCCACCAGGTATGTACCATTTCACAGTGTCTTTCATGAGAACCTTCTGACAGCTCCCCATGATCCCTCAAGATCAAGGTTCTGATTGGGAACTCCTTAAAATTAAGGTTTTGAGGGTATCTCTGTAATGAGAAGAATATCCAGGATCTGTTCTTAGATACAGTGCACCTCAGAGGACAAACATGAAGAAATTGTATTTCCTACCAATTTTTTTCTAAAAATCTCAATTCTGTAAACAATTTTCAATAATTAACATATTATTTTTTGTCTATAAACAAATGTAAACATTTTTAACTGAAAAAGACATATGCATGTAGTGAGCTTACCATGGCAGTACTCTATTTGTCTTAGGAACTGTGCCTATACAGTTTGTATAGCCACAAATATATCGTTCATGGGAAAGACTCAGTGACCTGCTTTCTGGATAGAGAACTAACATTTGGGTTTGAGAATCACTGCCTGCCTGTTTCATCTGGTTTCTTTGAAAATGTGCAGTTTCAGAACTGCTTTTTCACACTTCTTTGTTACACTTAGATTTCACGGCAGAGAGGGCGTGTCCCTCTCCCAGCCTGGCACCTTCCCATAACTGTGATAACTCGCCAATGATTCAGGAATCAAGATCTCAAACCCCAAACTCAAGATCTTCCTCTCAAACCTGGCAGCAGCTCTGAGGTTCATTCACAGACCATACAGAGGAGAGCAAACACCAAGCTCAGTTCAAAGAGGCTCAAAGCCTCAAATTTTGGTGAAAGGTCCATCTTGGTCAATGGAGAACATGGTTTCTAACAGGGAGCATGAGGAAGACCAGCTTAAACTAGACACTTGTATTTTAGGAAATAGGATGAGCTGAGAGAGCTCCTACATTCAGGGCTGCTCTGCAGAGGGATGTAGATACACAGGCCAAGGTCCAGGACACTCAGATTGGGCAGTTTTCTGAGGTTTTAGTGCTGATCTTTCTTTCTATTGATGTTTGAAATGGGCACCTTCAGGGAAGTTATGCATCCCACAGAAGCTCTGATCTGATTTTGGAGGTGCCTTTCTTCCTCCTTTGTAGAAAAATCGTGAAACAGCAATTTCTTGACTACCTGAGTTTGATTAAATGTGGATCAGGTGAGTCCGGGTGGCTTTTCCTACACAGGAATCAACATTCCCACTGGCTCCTTATTTGGGGCAAGGCACCTAAATGCTTTTGGCACCCTGACCTTTACTCTCTATTATAATTTCACTTCTGACTTCTTGACTAAGATCTCTCACAAGGGAGAGCAATTAGTGCCCATCACAGGAAAGCTTTTGCAACATGGGTGACTGCCCACAAGAAACACAGTTGAGACCACCAACTGTTTTATTTGTTTTTCTTCCAATTTCTGCTGATTGAGAAGCTCATGAGATACATCTCATTTCCCTGGAGGTCCCCAGGGAAGCAGTGGTCAGACAGTCCTTTTCCATCCTGCTATAGGCAATGCTGGTGGTACAGCTAAATTCTGCCTAATTGAGATCTCATCAATGCTACTGGCAGCTTATTTCAGCCAACAAACTCTTACTATTTGATGGTAAACATTTTAATTCACTGTTTTCGAAGCCTGGACAAGCTCTGTAGAGGGAAATGGTTTAGTGACCTGAGCTATAGGTTATAGAGAATTAAACTCAAACTTCCTATAATGGTCTTGGTGCTAGAGGTTCCACTGTGGGTGGGAGCCACTGTCCTTTTTGAAAATAGCCTCTGCTCACTGCAGTGGCAGGTGGAGGTTCTCAGATCTGTATTTATCTGCAGACCTAAGATCAAAAGTTTGAGATGTCTTTGGATTTCTCTGCACTAGGTTATCATATATCATAGAATCATAAAATACCCCAAGCTGGAAGGTACCCACAAGGACCATCAATGTCCAGCTCCTGGCCCTGCCCAGGACAGCCCAGAAATCCCACCCAGTGCCTGAGAGCTTTGTATGTTGTGCCCACAGGTTTTGCCCAATGCAATAGGTGACATCTAAACTGCATCATCCTTTGCTAATTTGAGCAGGAATTTTGGTATCCCTTCAAATCCCTCTCCTCCCTGCTTCCTCCAGTTTGAGGGAGGCCAGTAATTTGCTGGTGGCTGTTTAACCTCAGGGGGCCTTTTTGCTTTCCCATCTCCTATCCCACACAGCCTGAGATGCCCTTGCCAGCAAGCTGAGCTGAGGCTCGCCTCATTTCCTCCCCTGTAATTCCACTCTTGGAGGAGAAAGGCACTGAATAGATTAAATTTACCTCTTCCTCTGTGGCTGGACTATCTGTGCTTCATGTGTGTGGGAACAGACCAAGTCACATTGAGTTCTAGGTGTGATTCAGGTAGAGACAGAAACTTCACTTTAACTGGACCTTGCATATGAATATCTCAAAGAATTAAAAAAATTCTGTGTAAATACATGCCAACACTTCTAGTTTATAAAATTTTCTGGGCTATACTTAGGACTTGCCTCTGCTGATGTTACTTGGAGTATTTCCACTAACTTTAGTTTGGGTTGGGTTATCTTAGAAATAATTTTTTATAGTGTCATTTGTGGTCCTTTGCTGACTTCCTTAACTCAATCTATTTTCATGTAAGAAAGATCTTTGCCTCCTAACATAGGAGGTGCAGCACAGGCCTGATCCCCATAGTTTCACAAACCAGAAACTGCTAAAAGGTCATGTCCACTACAAGTCATAAAATCTTTTTTTATTATAATGTCAATTATCCAGAAAATGTGTTTTCATGATGAAGCTAAGGCACAGCATGAATACCATTTCATGTAAAGTATACAATTAAATATGTGTGTGTGTAGATTATAAAACTGTTTCGGAAAAGCAGCTCAAACATAACCACCCAATGAGTTATTTGTCTAGTGAGATAGCCTATGTTTATTCTCATTCCAGAGATCCCATGTCTGATCAAACCAGATTTATAACAAAACATTCAAAATATAGGTTATTTTTGGACCAAGAGAATAAAGTTTTCCTCTGCCATGATGCCTACAAAGAGAGCTGGCAGTGCCAGGGAACACAATGTGCTGGGAACTCCTGCTTATCACAGTTGTTCTCTTTTAGATCTCTTTTATTTCTTGTTTGTTTGTCTCTGTCTCTCTCTTGTCCTACATTTAGATATTAAGCTTCTTGGACAGAGCGTGATTTGGCGTTCATAATTCCAACACTGAGAGATTTACTGCAGAGGAGCTCTTGATTTGGGACCAATTGATGATGATAACAGATATTGAGTGTAAGTCACAAAAGAAAGCTCCACAGCTGAGCTTGACACAAAGAGTGCAACATTAGGAAAGGTTTATGAAAAAGCACAAATTTTGCAGAATCTGGTTTAGTTCCTCTTTCAGTCTCTGATTCTGGATTTCAGGGAAGAGGTGACCACACACAACCAGCAGAGTTTCCTTCTGGTGGTACCTCTGTGAGGACTGAGCCATCACCAGACACAGCAGGGAGCATTGGGCAACACGTTCATGTTTCATGTGACTTTCCCATGAGTCACATCTCCTTTCGTCACCAGAGCATCCCATCCCAGCTCCTCTCAGCGATCGCTCTGGGTGAATTTAGTTGACTCATCACTCCCACGTTTATTTTCCCTTGGCCAGATTCTCCTTCCCTTCACCTGATGCCAGTCCTGCTTTATTCCTTGGCACCACTGTGGTGCATTTATGCATTTGTAGAGCACAATTGTACCATTGGAACAGAGTCCTACACAGAGGTAGGAGAAGGAGGTGGGCTAGAGTGGCACCATTCCTGAAACACCAGCAGGGGATGGAAAATGTCCATGAATTCACTGCTGTTTCCAGCCAGACTAAATTTTACCTATGTTCTCGTGCCTAATGTTATCCACAAGATATTCTGGACCTTCAGAGTTGCCAAACCAATAGGAAACTAAAGCTGCAGTAGGAGAATTAGATGGAATACAGCTGTTGGAGGCCACGTGAGTCTGTGTCCTTCACAGTCATGGCTGGTTTTATGTTCTGACAATTTTGAAAACACGTAGCAAAATATTTGTGAAGAATTTTGAGTGCATTCAAAAAAAATCTGTCTTTAAAAAGTGTGTGAACTGAAAAGCTGTCAGTTCCTTCTGGGGTTGAATGGTAATTTGAATTTAATTTTTGTTAATTTAATTGATTTTGTTAATTTTTTTTAAGCTTAACATTTAGAAAATATCAGTGTTTTAAACTGTTAATGAAAAATGCAGGCATTTCCTTCTGAAAACTTCAAAACTAGATTTGAATGTTTTATAGTTTGAGAAGAGTATTTTAAACATCTAAATTTTGCAGCAACTTATACAGGAGCTGAGGAACATTTTGGTTAATGAGAAATGAGATTTTGGTGAAATCTTTGCTTTAACACTTTGAGCAGCTCTAGGCATCAATCTTGCCTCTTCTCCCTTCCTGAATATTCAAAGACACTACCAAAGTCATGGCTTCACTCAAGACAAGGGCTGTAAAATTCTGTGGTCCTAAGCTGACCTGTACAAATAGAAGGAAAGTGTCATCGTCTCTGTTACTTGGAATTTTAACTTTTTAAGAGGTTATAATATGAAAGTGTCCATAGTGCTGCCAGGAAGGCAAAGGAAAAAAGGAATGTGTATGTTCTGAATTACATGGGACAGTGTGTGGCTGATATTCCTGAGAAGTGCAGTGGAAGTGTTGGAAGCAAGGTTTATACTTGGACCTTTACTTGGAAGTAGGCCATTGGAAAAGATATAAATGACCACACAGAGTGGAAGGTGAACAATTAAAATTTCTTTAGAACAAGGAGGCTGCTGGTCCTTCTCCAGGAAATCAGGGTCAGGTCCAGGTTCACACTCACTGTCAGGCTGTACCTCACTGTGTAAGTCACAAACTCAGCTGGAGGAGCCATTCAGTGAAATAATTTGCCATTCACCTGGGATGACCCACAGATGTCCTGGGATGTCCCAGAATGCAATATTATTTCTTTAATAAGAGCAAAGAGGCATTGAACCAACAGAGAGGCATGTTTGGTGTGTGTGATTGTCATGTAAAATTCATATGTGATCTGTTAAAATCATGAAATAAGGAAAATGAACCTGTGTGTCTGGAAAGTAGAGTCCGTGTCTGACAGGCCTCAGCTGTGACTTGCACAATAGAGAGCTTTAGCTGTGGTGCATCTGTGGTGCATCTCAACTCCCAGTGCTCTCCTGGGGTTTTTTTAATTTTTTTTTTTTCACTTCTCAAGAAACTGAGAGGTTCTTTTGCATTTGCAGATTGAGGAAAACTCTTGCAAAGTACGGTATCAAGTAGTTTAAAGAGTTTCTTTAACACCTTTCCCACTCCTTTTTCCTGCTTAATGTTTTATCTTACCGGGGTATCATAAAGATCCTGTGACAACAAACTTTTGATTATACCTACTACAGTAAGCTCTCGTCATGATGTGATAATATTTGGCAAGTGGTGACTTGTAAGGGTGCAGTTTTGAGTAAATAAAAAACAATTCTGGGCAAGATTCAGCCTTCAGGAGAGCAGAGCTGTCTCTCTGCAGTGGTTATAGTGACAAATGTAAAACATTTGTACAAAGGGAATAGATTAGTCACCAGCTGTTATTATAAGCCTTTCACATTATTTAATGACCAGAGTAGGCTTTAGGCAGCCAAGCAGGAGACTGTATGGCCCCTAAGTGCCTCTTACAGCCTTGTAAAACCAGGGCATGATCTTACCCTCTCTTATCTCTAATACTACTTATGAAACAAAGCACACTGGCATTTGGCTTGCTAACCATAGATGCAAACCACTGCAGAGCTTAAGGGTGTTTCATTAGAACTCCATTAAAAATGAACAATCAATTTAAAAAAAAACTAACCAGAATGCACAGAGCAAAGCATCACAATATAAAACTACCCAGTCCCCTTTGCCTTTCCCATGAATATATGTGTGTTTTGCTCTTAATTTGTGACCCTTGCAACTTTTGGGAGTGGCAGAGTACTTTAATTGATTTATGCACGTATTTAAACAGAGTTTTAAAACCCTGCACAGATCTGGGCACAGGCTTGTGAAAGAGAGATTGCAGAGGCTCGGCCTGGTGCTGTTTGGTTCTGCTTTTAGGTGCAATTTTATCCATTGCTGCAGCTGGCCGTTCCTCTTGTAGCAGCCAGGCTCTCCAGACCGTGTGCCTGGGAGGGCTTGCAGGTTGCCAGGCTAGCCAGAGATGATTGTGTCTGGCAGAATGTGTGCATGGGGTTGTTGGTGAAGGCAGGGCTGTGCAGTGCTGTCAGATGCTGCTGGAAATGTGAGAGCTGGCTGGAGCCTTGCGCCATTCGTGATCCAAGGGACCGTGGTTCTGAAGTGATGGTCAGCTTGACAGTGGTTTTAAAGTGTTTTCCCTTAGAAATGACAAGTCTGGTGGATATCTAAAGCAAACTCTAAGAGAATTTAAGACAGATGAACTCTGGAAGTTTGGTTTGGATTTTTTTTTCACTCGAGATTATTAAGGCGATTATGAGGGTGATTAAATCTGAAAGCTTCTCTGATCTGTGTCAGCACCACTTACTGGTGAGATATCTACACGTAGGTAGGTCAATACCAGGGTGACTAAAAGGAAAACAGACAATTGCTAAGATCTGTTGTAAGACCAGCAGAGAGTTTTGGGAGTCCACGCTCAGGAAGAAGATGAAATGCAAGTGAGATGCTCTACCTGGTGTCATTGAGACCTCGGGGAAGCAAGTGTCACCAAGCTGAAGTCATCAGGGAACCAAATTCAGAGCAATGGTTTGATATAGGACCCGTGTTCAGCACAGGGAACTCCAGCCTTGTTCATTCAACAGCCTCAAAATAATTAAAAAGTTTTTTGCCTCAGTAAGCTCTACTTTTACAGTCACACATTATGTCATTGTCAGAGAGAAGGGGCCATATTCTGAAGACATTTACAATTACTCCGCTCTCCCAAGTTGTCTTTAGAAAGCAGATAAATACCAAAGTTCACAAACATTTGTAGTGTTGGGATCTTGGCATGGAGGGACTGAAACCATTTTCTTTTTAGCTGTCTGTGTTTCATCAAGGTGAGTTGTGAATTCAGGATCTCAAAATACTTGGCAAGCAGATAACTTCAGCATCTTTGAGCATAAACTGACTTAAATATACTGAAAAGCTTTGTTTGATCTTTAGTCTCTAAGGTGCTACTTTTTTATGCATAGATAAATCCACATTTTGAAATTAAAAGTTCATTGTACTAAGAAAAAACCTAGGGATCATGGTGCCTAAGTCTGTTAGCACCGTATTTAATTGGTGCTTGGCCTTTTTAATCGCTGTTTCCCTGGTCTGGGGAGCCCATTGCCGGGGGAAGGAGCAGGAGGTGCTGTGAGCTCTCTCTCCCAGCACTGCCCAGGGCTCGTGCCAGTGGCCGAACACGCCGGCTTTGCACAGCACTGCTGATGAAGTGATCGTGTGCTGCTGGCTCTGAAGTGAAAACAATCACTCTGAAATCTCAGGGCTTCCTTAGAAATGTAAAAAAATGGGGTGGGAGCATAAGTTAATTGTGCTTTTACACACTGTTATACTTGTCAGTGTGCCAGGCTCTACATTTCTTCCAAGGGCGAAATGAAAACTCCAAATTCATGTGGTTATGAAACAATTTCAGTATGAGCACTCAGCAAAGAATTATAAAGTGGGAAAGACACAGTCCTGTGTCACAGCTGGTTGAGAAGGGTCTGCACTGATCAAGGCTTCTTCCAGCTTGGAGGAGCCTTTTGGAGTGTATTGAGACCATTCTGTGTCTGTATGTTGAATGTAGATTAGGACCTACATAAAGGCTGATTTGTCATTTCTTTGATCAGGAGATGAGGCAACTGGCAGAAGGCAGCACCATCATTCCAACAAATCTCGTTTCTCTGCAGCTGGAGATTTAGGATATCAATCTGTTTTGCCCTGATTTGTACCATAATACATTCATATGTTGGAAACTGGGCATGGCAAGAAATCTTGGGCACTGCAGGGGATTTCTAGAGAAATAATGATTGCAGTGGGAGACCAAACAAGGACCAAACACCATTTTCTCTGCTGCAGTAGTAGAGCCTGAGGTACCTGAACTCCTTTGTAAGTTAAGCTGGGGGCAGCACCTCTTATCTTTAGTCCTGAAACAGAGGGAGCAAAGCACCATTTTAAAATCACAGTATCAACACTTACGATTTTGTTGTGAACCTCATGTGCTTCATAGAAGTTGAATTTCCAAGGTCAGTGCTGATTTGCATCACCAAGAAGGCAGAACAGTCTCAAATGAGTATCTCATTGGACAAACAGCATTTTGCTCATTTTTGTTATTTGAGTCAAGGGAGGAAAAAATGCAGAAGGAGGGGGTCAAAATACCCCGAGGCTAAATCCAAACTGGAGCAAATCCATATTAAAAAAAATGAGTGTTCCTGAAATTAGCACATGCAAATCTACTCTTTTAGCTACATAAACTCCAAACCTTAAAGCTGTGTTGTAGCCCAACTCTCACTTGCATTCTTAACTCTCATTGATAACACCATGTGCTAATTCAGGCACCCAGGTTTTCGTGTACTGTTCTTACCATGAAGAACAGTTGGTCTAGAGGGAAAACATTTACATAGATGACAGCTATTTTCAGGGAAATGAAAAGTACTGGGTGGAAAAGGAGGTTTTGACATTGTGTGAAATATGTGGTTTACACACAGTAGTTTTTGCTATGTATATATAAATTGGTGATTTACCATATATTGATTCACACACCATTTGTAAGTGTCTAATTTATTTATTTATAGAGATGTATGGAAACCATGGTTTGAAAAGCAGTTAGCATAACATCTGGTGTGTCAACAATGTAACCTTTCAATTTACTTGTTGGTAAAAATGTCAATATAATGAACCTGAACTCAGCATTGGTTTACACAAATTTCCTGGCAGACAAAGCAGTAGTGATTTGCATGTCAGTGTAAGTGACATGTGCCCTCCAGTTTTGAGTAGTTTACACAGCTAAGAGGGATAAAAAGGGGAGAGCACAGGGCTGGTTCCTCACATAATTAGGCTGACAGGACAAATCTCATGTATTTGTGTGGCGTGAAACATTTAATCTCATTTTGACTTCTGATTTTTCAAAAGCTGCCTTTGAGTTTTCATTGAATCTACTTTTTTTTTTTTTCTTGTTGGTTAGTTTTCTTTTTGATACACAGAAAAAAGATAAAAGAAAAAAGACCTGAAACTGGTATCAAATACTTTCACAATTTATGTATATTCTATAAAGATGTTGTACTGGGATGTGATAAAGGAATCCAGTGGATTCCTAAGTGCTCTTAATAATATGCCAACAGCAATGACATCAATATTACATTGTTTACACATTTTATATTACTGCCTGTACAAGATGGATCATAGAAATGACATCTCTTTTTTTTTCTTCACTCTGTGACTCACTGACTGACAATTTTGAAGCAGAAAAATAAGTGCTTTTGATATTGAATAGTAAATATAGAATAGTAAAGAACCTGGCTGAAGTGTGGAATCAAAGTTCATGGATGGTATTGGGTACTCCTCTTTATTTTAGGGAGTGCAGGCTTGCCCAGAGAAGTCATTGTCCTGCTCCTCTCAACAGATTCCCTGTGTGAAAAGGCAGCAAACCTGGTCTTAGGAAAGTGCAAATTATCTCCTTCCTCCTCTCCTGCCCTGGCTCTCCACACCGAAGGTCTTCTTTGAGATTTGAATTTCCATTAAGTTACCAAAAAAACAAACAAAAAAAAAGATGGAAGAGGGAAGGAGACAGTTACTTAAGCACTTGGTGTGTGATTTTTCTTCTTCTTCCTTTCTTTCATGTTTAGTTTTACGGCACCAGATGCTATCTGCTTCCCATTGTTCTGCCCACACTATCCAGTTTGGATCTGATTTGGGGGCTGTATGTGACAGGGAGAGGGTCACAGGGAAAGCTTTGTGCCTCTGTTATTATCTGATAGCTTAAAAAAAATTTAAGCCATATTATGGGCACACACTCAAAGCTAAGAAAAGGAAACTTTCCCAGCTTTTCCACAGATTGATTTTTTTTTGTGAAAGATTTCAGTATCTCGATGAATTCACAACCTGAGCCAATGCCAGCTGCTTGTAAGAGCTTCTAATTTTTTGTTTCAATCATTCTATTCTAGTCACTACCTACATTTTCTGTTTGCCCATCATTAATATTTCCTTTATAGAGTTAAAAAAGTACTGTAAATTGATATTTTTCTTTCATTCCATTTCTTAGAGTTGGCCAAACTCCATCATGGGAGCCTGCAGCTCATCCAGTGGCCCTGGGTGAGATGTGAGCCCCAGCCCCTGCAGCTCCTGGGTGGAAGTTGCTGCTGGAGCAGAGCTCTCCCTGACTCCCCTCACACCCAGTTCTCACTTTAGGAAGCACAGGCCAGAAAGGATCTGCAGATCCAGCAGGGATCTGCACCACAGTGCCCAGCCTGCAAGATTGACAGTGGGGCACCTTTTCTCTGCAATCTAGCCACATCCTGAGATACCCACAGATTTCATAGGATTTGATGATCTGACTTTTTAAAATTGCTTTATTAAAAATTTCATTATTAACTCTTTGTGTGACACTTCTGATTACAACCCTGTTTAGGCAGTTTTTGTATTAATACGTGACAAACTTTAAGCTTTTTTTTTTTTTTTTGGCTGGAGCCTTTTGGCGAAATGAACATATTCAGTGTCTTATCTAGGAGATTAGATGCACGTGAAATAATATATAAAAGAACCTCTAAAAAAGTTATGGGAAATGAAGGGACTGCTGAAGAATATTGGACAGGGCAAGGCAGATCAGGATAAGGCAGACAAAAAATCTATGCATTTATACAGAGGTAATACTTAAAAGATCATCAGTTACACAAAGGTAACACAGCTAAGGACTCCATTGGCTGTTGGGGATTATTTTAATGTACCTAATAACAAAGCCTCTATAAATATCTGAATGGCTCTCAATTTTTTATATCTATTTATTTACATGGGACTCCTGCAGAGTTTTCCCTCCATCTGTGTCGACTCAGGACCCCATCTAGCTGGGACTCTGTGTAACATTCCAGACAATACAGCATTATCTGGAGTCCTAGGCACACTTCCCACCACCTAAAAGTCAAATTGAGTTCTCACAGGTCATGTGGCTGGCCTGGCTAGTACAGTCATCAAAAGGTCTTTCCCCTTTGTCCTTTTTGTTGGGCATTTGCTCTTTTTTCATGATTTGTATTGGAAAATGAAGACACAACTGAGCTGAAGCTGAAATCCCATCAATTTTTTTTTGCTGTGTAGCCAAAACCTGCTCAGCCCTCTTTCCCTGTCCTCTATTTTCCCTGTAGTGTTGACTTTCTCTGCTCCTTGTTTACACAGATGGAGGCAACACATTCGGCTGCAAAACCAAAAGCACGAGACTGCATCTCCAAACCTTCAACACATGCAAGTGGCCTCCTCCCTCTGACCTCTCATTTCTCGGCTTTAGATGAAATTCCAGATTTCAGCTTCAGACTCCTGGAAGGACATGAAGCCGTCGAGCCTTTGAAAGATCTGAGCCATTTGACCACTCTTCTTCATTTTAATGCTTGTTTATCTTGCCTACTTTTCCATGCTCTGGACTGTTAACAAGGCAAGAAAGTACTTCTCAGGCCACACAAACACTGTCCTATCTGCTGAGCTCTCCTGATGCACAGGCAGCAGTCATCCATGTGTGCACACCAGGTGGGTTTTTGGGGGACACTGAGCCCAGTATTCAAAGCCCACCAGCACATGCTCATCCATGGAGAACAGAGCTGCTTGCGTTTATATTTCAGCAATGCATGAGGGCTGAAAGCAAAGCCACAGATTAATGTGCATTTGCAAGGAAAGGCCCAGTAGCCACCTCCAAACACCCTGAGAGACTCCTTACGCCATAAAGGAAAGAGGAGTGACTAGGGGAGAGTTTGACTTGACTGGGAGTGAGGTGGGAAAGAGAAAAATAGAATAACAACAACAACAGAAAACTGTAGGGCAACAGTTAGTTCAGAGAAGAGGCTCACATAGGGTTGCACTTCATTTTCAGGCTCTGATTTATCTGAGTTGAGCATGGCATCAGCTGAAATTCAGAATGAAACTAGGACACAACTTAATTGCAAAACCAGCTGAAACCACAGGATGCAGTCACAGAAAATTCTCACTCGTTTGAGGCTGGCATAGGGTTTCACCGAGCTTCAGCAGGAGGTTTTGGGGGCCCCAAAATAGATTCAGGGAGTTAAAATTTGGTTGCTTTCCCAAATTCAGCCCTGGCCTAGCCGAAGTAGAGAAGGGGGTGGTTAGAGAGTATCCACACAAGTAGGAGTGAGGGCTGGCTGGCACATTGCTCATCCGCCTAACAAGGTGAGATGTGTAGGGGTTATGTTGTAACTGTTGGTGTAAACAGACATGGTCATCCTAAAATACCTCTATCCAATTCCGTGGCCATGAGTGACACAGAAAACTGAAGGTCAACAGCTGTTTCTCTTGCAAAAAGAGTGAACCAAGAACCTCAGACCTGCGGAGACTGGACAGCCACAGCTCTCACACTGCTCTTCTAATTGTCAACTGCCCATGGCCGATTCCTGGAAACAGCCAGGGAGAGAGAGGTCTGTGTCTAGCATGAACAGACTTGTGGTTTCACTGAACAGCCAGCACGACAGCTCAAAGGCAGTCATTCCAGCAGCATCGCTCCTGCGCCTGACACTGTCTCTCTGCTGCTCCCTCAGAGTATATTTTCTGCTACAGACATTTATCCCACTTTGGATTTCACTCCTCCTGCCACTATTCTGGTTTTGTCTAGAAAGGCAGACTTTGTCTGGCTCTCAGCAGCCTGAAGTGTACTTTTTTCCCGTACTGGATTCAGACAGGAATCCTGTTGGATGGGCCAAGGCTCAGGAAGGTGTTGCACAGAGGGGATCCCTCACATGGGTGCTCACTGCAAGCTGTCAGGGAGTACCTCCACCTTGCTGCAACTCCCTCTTTGCCATAGGGGACAGACATGCAGGGGAGGAGCTGCAGAGTTTTTAGTTCTCCATGGTATTTTGGAAAGCAAAAAATATTTGAGATATGGGAGACGTGTTGCCTTCAGCTCCAAACTGGGCTTTCCTTGGTTATCCTGAAGGCATGGGAACTTCATGAGGCCTGATCCTTTGCACACTGAGGGAAGCTGAGGATCTGAAGCAAAGCCTGTTTATTCCAGAACAGCAGCTTCTGCTAAGCTGAGTGGGGTTTTGGGTAGCAGAGAGGTGAATCCCATTGCTGGGATAGGTGAGCAGTTGAAATATGCAGGATTTTCTGCTGTCTTTGGCATTTGGAGTTAACTGGTGTGAAACTTCTTTTCACTTCTGCTTTTCATGTGCATGCTTGGTGCAATGCACTTATGGTGTGGAGTTTTGCAATCAGAAGATTTCCACATCAAGTTTGGGTTTGTTTCTCTGATTTTTACAAGGGATGAACAGGCTATCACTTCAGGGCAAAGCAGACATGTAGTGTATCAGGGCAGGGAAATCCAAGAAAAATAGTATCTGAATACTATTTGTGTTGCAAGCACATGTAGGCATTTATTATTTCTGAGAGCTCTCTCGTCAGTCAGATGCTGAACAATCGTGACATCTGTTGTAAGTTACTGTCCCCCAGAGTCGTTTCACACAGTTTGGAGTTTGCTTTTACAAATCCACCACAAATAAAGCCCAGAATTATCTCCCTGTCCCCACAAAGACAAGTGGGAACCTCCTGGGGAAATGCTGCAGACTGCAAGGAGGCGGAGAGGTTTAGCAGAGGAGGCTGTTTGGGTCCTTTCTGACTTTCCATGGGCTGAGCAATGAACCCCCAGTTCACACCGTCAGAGGGACCCCCTCTGAGGCCCACAGGAGATGAGACAATGGTAATTTCATAAAAACAAAAACAAAGACCAAGTGCACACACTGACCTGCAGCTCCTAACTGTCTGAGGCATCATCCTGCGCTGCGCTGGGGATCCCTGTGTTGGTGTTCACAGGTTTGCACATTGTTGGTGCCTCCCACACTGCTGCTGGGAGCTGGGAGGGCCAGAGCCAAGACAGCTTTCCCTTTCAGCCCATCTGCCTGTATCGGGAAGAAATACTGTCTGTTTGTTTAGGTGAGATATTAGTCTGCCCCTGGAGCTCCAGGTCACTGTAAATGTAACACAAGCCCTATTTCCTGTTAGGAAAGGGGAAAAAATATGCCTGTGAATTGTCTCTGATGTGCTGCCAGTTGTCAGGGAAAATTCAATTTGGTGGAGAATTACTGTGCTCTTAAAGAGCTGCACCAGTGATGGAGATTTAGGGCAGCTACTCCTTACAGAAATGGGAGATTTTTCTGATTTCCACAAAACCAGGATTGTGACTGGTAGCCAATTGCCCGCTCCACAGGCATGAATGGCTTGGAGGGGAGGCTGAAGCAGTGGCTCAGGTTAATGGGACCCCACTGGGACAAGAAGGGGACACCTGTGCATGGCTGAAGGAGAACTGGAAAGAGATTTGGCAGGTGCTGGGGTAAAGCTTTCTGTCATATATCTCTAAGTCTCTATGTCTGCTACAGTGTTTCACTATGGTAAAGGAGAAATGCTGTTTTCTTGCCACCTGGCCAAAAAGTCAGACCCAAAGAGACAAGAGTTTGCTCTGTGTGTGTGATGCACACGTGTTCACTGCTAATCCAATAAAGCAAATATGTGACCTGTGGAATGACCCAAAGCTGCTACCATAAATAATGCTGTAGATCACTCATGCATTTTGCTTTCTTTTGCATTTCCTGTATCAAGGCTGATTTCAGCTGTTATCTAAGCAGCCGTGTACAGACACATAAACTGCAGCCACCCGTTTGGCCTCTCTTACCGTAGGCAGCACCCTTGCCCTTCCAAAATTGGCAAAAAATGGGCTTCCCTCTTTTTTTTCATTATGCTTATTGCAAAGAGTAGTATTTCAATTTAGGCTTGGATAAACGTGCAGTGCACTTAGGTAAAGCTGATGCTTTTGCATCATGTTGTTTGGCCTACTCTATAGACCTTGTGTCCAAAAACAGTCATCCTCCAAAGTCTCCTGTGGCATAGAAATACAAAAAAACCTATGGACTATGTCCCATGAAATTGCCCAGATGTTAACTGGATATCAGAGATGCTTTGCAACCTGGCATTCTCAATGTGTCCATGTGCCAGTTTGTTCCCTTCCACAAAAGAGAACATCTAAATCATGTTAGCCTTAGTGGCAGAGTAATTGTTAACTAAAAACTGTATAATCCATAAAAATAACCCTAAAGATATTTAATTTTTGTTCAGCTTACTACTGCAGCAAACAATAGCTTGGTTGGCAGGAGACCAGGAGAAATGCAGAAAAGCAATTTTAAGGGATATAAAGGCATACTTTTTTTGCCATTTGGTTCCCTCTCCTAATTTTATGGAGCTAGCAGGGCAGTGGGTGGGAGTGAGCTGATGGCCAGCAGTGTTTCTCTCCCCAGGGCTTACAGGTAACAGCTCCCTGTGGCCCCTATCTCCCAATCTCTGGGCACTCTCCCTGGTGCTGTCTGAGTATCTCCGAATCAGCCAGGGCACGCCCAGCATCAGCAGAATTAACTTCCCTGCAGTCCTTGGAAATGGGGTAATGCTGTGCTACAGTCCTGGCTTCCAGGCAATCCGTGGGGATGGAAGATGTTCTCTCCAGCCGTTTTCAACATCCATCAGGGTTTTCCTGGAGCGCTGGAACTCAGCAGGGTGGGTGAGCTTGAGCCCGGCGGCCGCTAGGCTGCTGTGCAGTCGTCCACAAACCCAGGGATGCCCCATGGGGATATTCCCAGCCCTTCCACTCTGTCCAGAGCTTCCTTCTTCTGTGGAAAATACTGAAAGTGCTCTTGGTATAAGTACAGATTTTTGTTCTCCTTTTACTGTGCCTCTGTGTTTCAGAGTTATGCTGTTGGAGCAAAAATTTTAAAATGCAATGTCTTATTCCATGAAAAGCTGCTGAGCAGAGATATGGGGTCAAAACCCAGTGCTGCAGCCCAAACCAAGGCCTGTGGCTTCTCCATCAGCTGCTGCAATCCCTGCCTGGGGCCAGTCTCTGTCCCTGACCCTTTCTCAAACACTTGCTGAACCCATCCTTGGCTCCTGATAGAGTTGATTAGTTGATGACTTCTCTCCTGTTCCTTCAGCCTTTCTCTGGCTGCCTCCTAAGCACCTCTCTGCATTAGGCTCCTCCTGCTTTCCCCCTTTGCACCTTTGCAGCCAGAAACATATGTAATAAATAATAACTACATACGTATTTTGTATTTATATACAAACATTTAGGGAAATAAAGGATTTGTAGTTTTGCACTAAATGAAGATAGGAGGGTATTAACACAAGAAACATATTAGCAAAGTCTCCTCTTTCTGTCTCCCTTGCTTGTGTTCTGAAATTTCCTTTAGAGACTGCTTCTTCTTTCCAATCATCCTAAATCCTAATCCTAAATTAATCTCTTTTTTTAAATTTTATTTTAATCAATTGAAAAAAAGCCATTATTGCTAAGGAAGTTTGAGATCTACTTAGAAAGAGTAAAATGGATTTAATCTGGTTCTTGTGTGGTAAATACATTTTAAGCTTCTTGGTCTGTCTGCACCAAAGAAGTCAAAAAGTAATCCTTTAAAGTCAACGTGATAGATACTTTAATACATTTTCTAGCCTATTACTCTAAAATACTTCCTACATTTAAAAATGTATATTCACAGGAGACCAGTATTGTTTAGGACATAGGTGGGCATATCTGGAATACCCAGGCAAAAAGTGTCTGTTACTACAGTGTCTTGAACTGTTGGGAAGAACAGCTATTACTCATTAAACCTAGTATCCAGTTCCTGGGGAAAAGGTTTTTTCTCCTGAAAACACCTGCAGGGTAAAGTTTATTCCCCTTTTGTCAATCTGAGCAGCAAAGTAAGGATGCTATAATAAATGATGGCAGGGGCTGAAAAAAGATGTAAGAGGACAGAAAAGAAATCATTAATCCACTGCACCAACTCTGATAATAGCCAACAGACACCAGACTGCCAGCGCATCTCTTTTATCCGTGGGTTTATCTCCTCTTGGGCACTGTTTGTTTTATTTGGGGTTTTTTTGGGTTTGTTTGGTTTGGATGATTTCTTTTCCATCCAGCACCTCTGAATCTTGTCCCAACTGTGAAGATCCCCAGATACACATGGGTGCCCATCTTTATTTCCTGCACAAGTATTTCCTGAAATGCTATTTCCTGAAATGCTATTTCCTCTGCTCCTGCCCTGACTGCTATCGGCTGCGGCTCCGTCGGTAGCCCAGGGAAAACAGCTTAACAAGGTTACCACAGTGTCACTCTGAAAGTAGCCAGCAACTCTTTGCAGTTTATTATTCGTGCTGTTAAGTATGACCTGGAAATTTGTATCATTGTATAACCAGATGTCAGTTCCTTCAATTCCTACAAAGCCACTCTTTTTCTCCCCTTCGCCCTCCCTCGCTGGCTATCCAGAGACATGAAAAACCAACAACGTGGGTTCACGCTCCTGACAAGATGAGCATTGTCAGGAATATACAAGCTGTGGTTTTTCCTTTCTGCATCTTGAAAGTGAAGAAAAAAGACCTTTGATTTATCTAAAGTTCTGTTATTCTTTTTTTCGTCTTTGAGCTAATAAAAGGTGTCATTATATTATCACACTTGTGTCCCTTCCATGTTTATCCTGGCCCATATTCCACTCTGCAACAACAAGAATATAAAACATCCCATGAGAAACTCTAGGTTAAGTTTATTTGACTTATTTTTTCTAACCTACGTTGTAATCAGGATTGTTTTTCTAACTTAGTTCACCAAGGTAGTTTTTGGTAAAGGCTAAGATTTGCTTAAGTGGCCAGAAAGAAAATACGTATGACTGGTTTATGCCTTGCCACCCTGAATTGTAATGTTTTGTTTATTATGACTTTGGGCATGTTTTATTGGTGAGTGGAGAGGTCACAGCCTCGCATTTGAAACCTGTATTTGTGCTTTACGGGTTCTGGGATTTGAAACCACAGCCAGCCACAGAACTTTTTGGCTGCCTTAGGTAGCTGTGACCAAGTGGCCAGACCAGGTCCTCTGCTCTGTGATCACCCTGCTGGGAGCAAAAGTGTGACAGTGGCCTGGGACAGGAGGTCTCTAAAAGAGCACGTGAGGCTGAAATAGCCCCACTGCAGTGTACTGTGCTCTCCTCGTTCCCAGGCTCTTGTCATTTTTAATATTCTTAAATTCCGAACTTTCTGGTCAGTCTGTTCTTTTGGAAATAAATGTGTCTGGAAAGAAATATGTGTTCATACCCCACATAGAAAATATGGCAAAGATACACCCAACTTCTGCAGTGGTGGATCCAGTTATAACAACTCAGTAGAAAAGACTCTTCATTCTACAAATGGAAAAATGGGTTTGGGATGTGTCCAATGCCTTGTACTTCCAAAGAATCCAGTGGTGGAACAAAGGTGCCTTCACTTCAAAGTTTTAGCCTCAGATTGCTCAGTGAGAGCACTAGCACTGCCAGATAATACCTGGAGATGTGGCAAGCGTGGAAAGATCTGAAGCAAATTTGCTTTAAATCTGTTTAAAGATATAAACAGATTTAAAGCAAATTTAAGAGGCAAATTATTCCATATAAAGTGAAGTGGGGGATGTTTAGGTGTGTGAAATACAATCACATGCCAATTGTCTTGCTGTTTGATTTACAAGCTGAGCAATTATGGTACAACACAAACATCTGGACTAGCTGATCTTACAGGTCTTCTCCAACTTAAACCACTCCATGATTCCACATTTCTACTGCAGTCAGTGGACTTGGAGCATTCTCCTCTGTGTGCTCGGTGTTCAGGTTTTTTACTGCCAGATGTTTCACGTACAGCCTGTGCCAGGGGTGTCCAGAAGGAGCTCAGTCTGAAGTCCCCACCCCTGAAAGTGTCAAGGCCAGGCTGGATGGAGCTTGGAGCACCCTGGTCCAGTGGAAGGCGTCCCTGCCAGGGGAGTTGGAATGAAAAGATCTTTAAGCTCCCTTCCAACCCAAACCATTCTATGATTCTTCCATTCCTAACATACATTGTGTGTCCATGGCAAAAGCCAAATTCAAAGAAGCATTTCAGAAAAAATGAATTCTCACCAACCTAATGGATTGTAGCTGGTTTACAGTGGGGAAAAATGAGGTCCAGAGAATTCATTGACTGCATTATGCCCAGAGGAACTCCAGAACTCCAGGCTTATGATTTCCTGCCACCGTCTCCTAAATTCTATTCACCTGATGACATTTTATGCCACTGATACTAATGGTACCAAAGTTCATGTAGCTGTTCCCTCACAAAACAGATATTGCTGTAATGCTACTTTTGACCACATTAGCTGGTAAATTTTAAATAGTTCTAAATTCAGTATGTCCAGTTTTATCCCTCTGTGGGAAGTCTCCTTTTATGAATTACATTTTTTTCCAGGCTGTGGTGGGATGGTTAAAAGAGCTGCATTAGTCTGTAAAATCACCCAGAGGAGATCTTGGTTCAGTCCTTACCTCCAGTTGTTTCATACTAGGTAATTTGGAATATGCTGCTGATCATCAGCCTTTTGACTTCTGCCTTTTTTTGTCTTGAAGAGAGTAAACAAAGTGAAATCTTCCCACCTAAATGGAATGATCTCTTCAGCTGTTTAATCATAAATATGATGAAAATACACAGACTTCTTGCCAAAATATATATATTTTCTTCCGCTGTCTGTGTTTTCTGATGTTATTTTTGTCATGGCCATTTACTATATATATATATACACATATATACATTGTTCTTATTTACTTCAGTACCCAGTCTCAATATTTCTTGTGGTTCGTCCAGAACTGCACAAATAATTCATAGCTCATCCCTGAGAGCAAAGATGTGGCTGAAAGCCACCTGGGGGAAGGGCTCACCCATGGATTCCAAGAGGGCAGATATTGATGAGCTGTCTGTGCTGGATACACTGGAGGGGTGTGGGATTGATGAGGACAATAGTGAGTCCTCCAGAAGATATTTACAGATCTTTGGTTCCAATAATTTTACTGCTGGTCTCACAAGTGCATCAAAAATGAGAACCAAGCAGTGTGCAGTCCTATAGAAAAGTAAAAATGTATGAATGAATGAAGAAAATATGGTTAAAAGCAGGACCCTGTCCCAGCACGTGGCCTTCAGAGAGGGGAAGAGAGGACTCAGACACAAGGACTGTTGTCTCTTCAGAAGATATTTGGGATGCAAAGGAAACACAGTACAGTACTGTGTAGCAGTGAAAGCTTTTTTTGTACAGATTGGGATATTTTTACATTTGCTCCAGTTCTCTCTTCCTGACAATGGTCCCTTGCCCATCAGCCCGCAGTGGGAACTCTCTCTCCACCAGTCAGTGTACATTGGCAGTGATTCTGCTTCCCACTCTGAGAACATCCCACTCTGCTACCAGCTGAAGCTGTGAGAGTTTGGCTTTGTTTGTTTTCCTTACCCCCACTCAGAGGAGGTTGTTCCCGAAAACGCTTATAACTGATTCTCACTTCAGGTATATGTTCCTCCCCTGGGTTCTCAAGCTGTGGTCTGTGGAGTATGAGCAGCACCATTCCTGCTGGTGCCCACAAGGAAACAGTAGAAAATCATGCCAGGACTGGCATCTCAGGGGACAAGTAACAGAATTGTCCTTTCTTTATCAAACTGAGTCCTGGAGCTCAGCTCTGCCAACTGTATATGGCAGATCAATCATCTCTCAAGCTTTCCTCCCTCTTATTTGTGCATACTTATTTATTCTAGCTTTTTTCCATTCCATTTTGGGCTTGATCCTGCCAGCAGCAGCTGACACAGTTGTGCAATCAGCACTCCAGTGTCCAAAAGTGCATGTTCTTCATGGCAAAGCAGCATCTGGCTCTGGGCTCAGCTGGACTCTGGTTTCTCCTTGCTGCAAGGCACAACTCTCAGCTGTGTGTGCTGTGCAAGGGATGACAGTTTGCTGGCCTGGGAGGGGACCAAGCCCTGGTCCCCTGGGTGAGCCAGCTTGCACATTAAGTGGAAACTTTCATTATTTACCAACTAGTCAAAATGACTTTGCTATTGACATAGGCTTCATTATGTCAGCCATTGCATTCTTTGAAAACGTGGGCAAAACAGAAAAAGAGTGATGGCAGGGAGGGGGAAATTCCATTTCTTCCTAAATTGAGTGGAAACATCCTCAGGAAAATTAAAGAAAAACCCGAGAGAAGAAGAGCAAAAGAAATAACTGTGGCCAAAGCCACTTTCCTTTCTCTTTTTCAATCTCCTTTCCAACATGCTCCTGGTAAAATCATTACAAAGGCCGTTTATTTTTAAAATTGAAAGATTGGGGAGAGTCATAATGAGATATTATGTGTAAAAGTTGCACATAAATTTCCTTCTGTCATATTTTGGGCTCGCCTAACGCATCCCCTTGGCAGGCCTGAGGGAAGCTGATCGCTTTAGTATAGATTGTGTGTGCTTCAATAATATTGCCCAAGGACAGAGCTACTGGGTGGCTGAGTTGGCTACATGCTGATTTAAAAATTAGCTGGGCTTTTATTTGCCACACTAAAAGAAAAAAAAAAGGAAAAAAAAGAAAAGGAAAATAAAAAAGTTTTGCACTTGAATGAAGCAGCAGGTTTGGAGGAAGATCTTTCTCCTTTCCTTTTTGGGGAATGCAATTTTTTTTATTTATTGGAGAGTTTTGTTGTTTCTCACCTTTATGGAGAGCCATGGGAGAAAGGCAAAGGGATTGTGGTGTGTGATGTGTGATGCAGAGATAAGGCCAGTGTGGTGTGCCTGCTCTGTGGGGTCTTTCCTTGCAGGCTGCCCTGCACAGATCTCATGGGTCTGGAGCTGGACAGTTATAGTGTCACACACCTGGTCCTGCTCTCAGGTCAAACACATCTGTCATCCCTTTTTAAATGTAGTGACCCAAGATGCTGTAAGTTTCTTACAGAAGAGTCCTGAAATGCTTTTTAAAATTGTTTTTTGTGATTGGGTGAGTTTGAAATTTCCTGTCATATCTGCAGGGTGGGGTCTGTGTCCCTTCTCTGAGCCTAGGGGTCATGCCTGGCTTTTCTGCAGAATTTGGTGGGCCCTGATTTTATTTCTTTCTTTGTATTTTGTTTTTATTTTCCCCATCTTTCTCTTTCTGAGGTTTTTGTGCTTCCAGGACCTCAGCTGAGGGATGTCCACAGTTGCCAAGAGCTGGGACATTTCCATTTCCTACCCTTTCTTGGTTGAAACCAAAAACTGGTCTTCAAGGAGGCAAAGACCATCAAAGAGCATAAGAATAAATAGTAATTCATAGCAGTCTTTGCTGATTTGCTTAATTTAGATCTCTGGAGTCCAAGTCCTAGCCACATCGCCTCTGTATTTCATTTTCTATGAAACACTTGACCTATTTACTCACTCTTTGACCTAGCAGTCTAAGAAATATAAGATGGAAAAGACATGACCAAAATGAAAGGTTTAAATAAACAGCTTTTAGTGTGGGAAAAAGCCAAATTTATTCTTAATGTAAGCATGTATTTTGAAAATTTGAGTACCCTCATACTTTGGGCAAATCTGACTGAATCTGAGCTTTACATCTAGCCTGTGTCTCAGTCCTGTGCCAAACAAAAACAGGAACTGGAATTTGGAAAGTCAATACTTTAGCTCAGATTCAGGTAAACATGCTCTGAACCAAACCTCCCAAGCTTGTCCTATTGGGAATTGTAGTTAATTAAATTAAGATTTCAGTTGTCTTCACCGGTATCTTCATCTCTGGGTAGCAGCCTTGGGCAAGGTTGAAAGTGAAACTTGCTTCCTTTGCTCCAAGGCAGCTTTGCCTAAAATCGACTCTGGAATCAAAAGCTCCATGTGCAGCTATTAAAGCTCCCTCACCACAAGCTGCTCTGCCAGCACTTCTGAATGCCCCATTCCTGCAGGTATCCTGGCGAGCTTTCATCTTGTGTGAGCTGCAAAAGGAGGCATCGGGGTTTATTACAGTTTGTGCTGCTAACGTGTCATACATCATGCCATTAATTAAGAGAAATTCCTCTTTCCCCAGTTGGGTGGCTGCACAATGCTGCCAGCGTGTATATATTACCCACCTTGGCCTAACCCAAACGCTGCATGACTGATTGTACCCCAGGGACATCCCAGCCTCCTCAGGTAATTTGACTGCTGAGCCTCCAAACCCAAGGAATTAAAGAAACCTCTGCACTGGGCCCTGTTCCCCTTGTGATTGGTACCAGAGTGGGGTGTGGCGGGTCCATGTGTTCCCAATCACAGCCCACACAATGAAAATGTTTTATTTCTGGGACAATCTCTTGAAACCTCATGGGGATCTGGGGGTTTTATGTATATATATGTGCATGTAATAATAATAATTATCCTCATTAGGACGTAAGCTCCAAAGCTTGGGGATGTGCTTTAGAAATTGGTGGGAGAGCTGGAACATGTGATGAGGAATGGCTGCCCACGCACGGCCCCTCGCATCACCCCGGTGTGGAGCCTGAGCCCCAGGAGCTGCTGCCTTCAGCAGGAGGCTGATGTTCCCCTGCCTTCAGCTGGGGCTGGACAGGTAAGGTGGGGACATCCTTTGTCTGGTTCTTTCCCCACTGTGCGCACAGCTGCTTTTGTAAAATTTTTCCACCCAGCTTTGTTCCCGCAGCAGTTACATTGTGTTTAATTTATTCAGGGTAGCCAAAGAAGCAGCGTGGACTCACCTAACAGCTCCCCAAATTTCTGTGCTTCTCACCAATGCTCCTCCCTCCAGGCTCCTGGGGATTAGGGGCACATCATGGGATGCTGGATGGCTGTTTTACAGAGGACAGCAATATTATGCCTCGGACTGAGCCACAGCGTATAATTACAGCTGTTCAGGAATTTTGTCATTAAAAGTCTTTTGGTTAGAAAATGTCAGTTCTTTGAAACAAATTTTTTGGAATAAAGGGGGAGGTTTCTAGTGTCAAAGAGGAATAAATTCTGGACTTAACACGAGCCCTGGGTAAAGGAGAGCTGTGTTCCAGTCCCAGTCCCAGTGAAAGTGCAGGTTACTTGCACATAAAAACCAGCACTGTAAAATAGCAGTGAAGGATTCTGTGCTCTCCTGCTGTTCATGAAAACTGTAAAGGAAGGGTTTCAAAGAGATCTGCCTTGTCTGAGCAGGAATTCTTGGTTATTTCCTCTATTTGAGGAAGTACAACCAAGTTTAAGGACTTGATGTGTAGTTCTCAAAAATGAGAACATTTCTTTAAAAGGTAATATTAAAAAGCTGTGCAGGAGGGGAAGAGCTCTTGCTGAAGTGACCGCACTGCTGGTGAGTGCAGGGCCATTCACAGAACAGTAGAATCATTTAGGCTGGGGAAGGACTTTAAGATCATAAAGTCCAACACTTCCCCCAGCACTGCCAAGGCCACCACTAAACCATGTTCCCAACTGCCACTTCCACACATCTTTTAAATCCTTCAGGGGTGGTTACTGCCCTGGGCAGCCTTTTCCAGTGCTTGACAACCTTAATATCCAATCTAAATCTCCCCTGGCACAATTTGTTAGGGGGAGACCCAAATCTCTGCAGTCCCAGGCAGACCTGAATACCCAAAGCACCTTACAGGTGATAAATGAGCAGCCTGGCACTATCATTGCATTGCTAGCTCAGTTAGCAATGCCATTAACACAAATCCCACACACCACTAGCTAACAATAACACTTCACTCCATCATGGGGAAAAAAGGGTTCTTTTGGACAGAGGATGCCTGACCTAACGAGCCATTATCCTACAGCCTGCAAACAACAGCTCTCAGGTGAGCATCACTCAGCACCAGCACTCACTGCAGTTATCTAATCCTGCCCAAATGGGGCACCCCAGCAGCAGCTCCAGCATCCCAGTCAGTCCCACTGCCAGCAGCAGCAGAGCTGCAGGTATCTGGGGAAATAATTCTGCTGAGTTCCTGGGCTGGATGGGGAAGGAAGGTGCTAGGAAAGCTGTTTGGAAGGCAAGTCAAGTTTCCAACCTCTGTGCATTACAGGATATAACAAATTAACCAGAGTAGACAACCATGCACCATACTTCATTACGCTCACTGAGATCACCTCCTGAGCCGTACAAGAAAGAAAAGGCTTTTTTCATTATTTTAATAAAGTATTTTGCTGTTTCTCAAGGACTTTGGTTTAATACATGATTGCTACTTCAGTGAAATCTACCCAGCTCTCTGAGAAAGGCTGGCTTTTATGAACACCCAGGAATTTTGAAAGAAATTATTGAATGAGGACTTTTAACATTTTCACAAAGAAAGCTGTGTTTCTTATTTGAAAGTGACTTTATAATTTGAAAATATAATAGTTTTTCTTTAGGTAGGAAGTAGTCCAATTATGAAATAGCAGTGTTCTAAATTTTTAGATGTCTCTATTGACCTGATATCATTATGGTATGTATAATTTAAATTTATTATGGCAAAAGGAAAAGGTTTCAGATAATTCCTTCTAAAACAAAAATCTGTTGAGAGAAGTGATTCAGAAATTTCAAGAAGTCTTGCATGTAAGAAAATCTTTTCTCTCCCCTTTCAAGTACCATTTGCTTGGATGCCATTTAATGTTGGTTTTACATTTGGCTGTATTTCCCCTGTTTTAAAGATTTTTAGTTTGCATTTGAGAAAAAAGCTCTGGAATCCATGTGGTGGCCACTGAGGACTTGCACTACTGGCAAACATTGCTACAAGATGGAGATCCAAGAAATCAAACATAAGAAATCGACTCCTAGAGACTGAGTATCAGGAAAGTTTTCACACTAAGCCTGTTTTGACTCACATAGATTTTTGCTCTAAATCTGAGTCAGAAACAGAACTCAGAAAACTCCATCTGAAGGAGCAGACAGTTTCTGAGTCAGAATCTCAGTCTGCAGCTGATACCTGTGACTGTGTCCACCATATCTCAAGAACAAACTGCAGTTCATACCTGAACACCTTCTCCAGCACAGAACTGCCATGAACTTTTTTGCAATAAACCCTTAATGCTCGGTTTAGTGCGTTATTTTTAAACATGGAAACAGAATCACCCAAGCTGCATATTCACAGACATAAAAATTGAGGCATTTCATACATGCAACTTTATTTTCAGAAGTGTTTGTGCATTTGCCCTCCTTATTTTGCAAGGACTTGTGCAGGGAGGGCTGTGCAGATGGCCAGATCTGCAGTGCACAGCCACTTTGGGAGCACACTAACTGCCTCTGAGCGTGGGGATTAGGTGCACTTTTCGTGCGCACAATTAACCATTCCAAAATTTTGACAAAGGAATCATTATGTTCCTGAAAATGTTTATTGTATAAATATTGTCCTTTCTGGTTCAGCAGTGTATTATTCTCATTCCTTTTCGTACAGCCATGCAGCTTTCCCTGCCCTTGCTTTCCCAAACTGGTGTAACTGGCATGTGGAATGCAACAGCTGGTTAGGTCTGCAATGATCCAAGAGCAGCAGAAGACCAGGAGTGCAGAGGGGGCTGCTGTCTTCTGCCAAGTGTAGAACTAAGCAGCTGCTTTGTATTTTCACATGAACAGAAATGTTTTGTTAACTGCCTCACTGCCGAGGCACATGGTGTGGCTAGCAGGCTGTAGATGCTGGCCCATGGGGCTCCTCAGCATCCAGAAACTGAGTGATTCTCCTTCTGTTTCAAACAGTGTTTGACAGCATCCCATACAAACCTGTCACAGATGGAAGGATTGTAGGACAGTGTTCAAACAACTTTATCTTCTCTCAATTGCATTAAGGGTGCCCATATGAGAAATCTCCCCTTAAAAGAACATTCGTAGATTGCAAATGCTCAAAAGCTGGGAAATGCCAATGGAAAATATGTTCTCTGATCATCTTTAATTGGATAAAATTTATAATACAATGGGGTGGAAGAGGCTTTAAGATGTCATCTAGTTCTCTGTGACTCAAGGCAGGACTGGCTCCATCATCAAACTGTTGTCAAACTTGTTCTTTAATGTCTCAAATTTTCCTGATTTTTTTCAAAAGAACTGTGGCTTTTTGGGATCCTAGGGAGGTGGCATTAAACCTGTCCAGAACTGAAAATCTGCATCTTATTATGAAGATGGGAAGGTGATTGAGGAAACTACTGTTACTTAAAAGAAAAGTGAGACTCCTCTGTTTCAAATAAGATTTTTGGAAGTGAGACTGAGAAGAGAGTCTTCAATTTTGTTCTTCAAAGAGAATAGTGCCTGGAGACACTGAGATAAGAGTTACAAGGGTAAAAGTTGAACTTTCTGTAGTATATTTACATCCATTGCTGCTCCTACTTTACTGGTGCATGAGTGCTGTGGTAAAGGTAATTAGGAAGAGACTAATCAAGAGTCTTAAGGTGTACTCATGATAAGTACTCATGTACAAATAAAATAAATGGTGTAGGGGGGTTCAGTTGCAATCTCAAAAAGGGATTCTGGAGGAAGTGGAAAAGATGCACAGCAAATATTCTATTCCTGCTCCAGGCTCCGTCTACAAAAGGAAAAAAGGTCATGAGACTGTGAAGTGCCAGAATCCAGCCCCGGGGAAAGGTGTTGGAAGGTGCAGCATGTGCAGCCTGCAGGTGTGGAAGAAGCACTGAACTGCTGGCACCTCTCCTGCTTAGCAGCTGGGAAAGCTGGGACAAAAGTCTCTGATGGGGCACAGCACTGGAGCCCTGAGCAGTGTGGAGCACAAGCTGTACTCGTGAAATTCAGGAGGAAATTAAATGAGTCTAATTGGGCTGTGAAACACGGTGTGTGTAATTTTGGATATCTGTGAGATGGGGTGCTGAAAACAAGATCTACAAAGCAAGAAGATTGCAGATGGGAAGGAAACATTTGCTTAAAATATGATGTGAGGAAATGGGACAGCCTTCATCCCCATGGGCATGTGGCAGGAGATCATGAAACACCAGGTTTGGAGCTGAGCATTTGCATTTATCTCCCAAACGTTGCCTTGTGCACTCTGATGTGCAGGGCAAGATCTGCTGAATTCTAGACAAAGACAAGGCAATTAGAGAGTGATCCACCTGCAATGCTAAATGCCTTTGCTTTGTCTTCTGTTTATTCATAGCCTTCTGTTTAAAGTCATCTTGGAGTTTCACTTGCTAAACAAACCTTTCTTATTCATAAGTCATCCATTCATAAGTCTTGAAGGATGGAGAGGGAGTGAAGCAAGGGAGACTGATGAAGAGGATGAATTGTTTTGGTGAAGACAGTGACTGTTTTTATAGAAATAGCAACTTCTCAAGGAATATGAACCCAGGAATATTTTTAGAGAAACTGGGAGATGGAAACAATCACAGCCAAGTCTGGGAAAGAGTACCTTCCATCAGAATAAAGACAGCCAATAGCAGAGAAGTTCAGAGTGGACAAAGACACATCCCATCAGTGCCCAATGAGTGGGCCGCAGGCAAAAGCATTACCAAGAGAACTGGGAGGACAAAACTGTGGGACCCAGGCTCCTCTCCTTGATAAGGTCACAAAGCTGTGAGTGAATAAAGCTTGAACAGCACAGGTGGGAAGTAACTCTCCCAGAGGAGGCAGCAGGGTGCACTCCTGGACCAGCCTCTGCCATGGAGCTCATTTTGTGCAGGTCTAAGAGGTTTGCAGTGCTTTGTGTCACTGGGGTGCTGGGCCCTCACCTGCCTGGAGGTGTTGGAGCAGGGTCTTGAGCTAAGAAGTGCCAGTAAGGTCAGCTCTGAAAACAACCTGTCACCCTTATCTCACCTTGCACAAATCACACTCACAATGGCTTATCGTGGTCTTCATCCTTCAGGACCTCAGTGACTTGTCCTACTTTTCCCCCTTCAGGACCTCATCTTTTCCCATCCTCATCAGACTGCTCTGAGGAAACATCCGTGGGTATATGAGAAGCATTTGGATGCTGTCCTGATGAGCCTATTGAAAAGCCCATGAGGAAATGAATAATTCTGTACTTGATGAAGGGTTTGTAAGATGTGCCATATATAGTGCATGGGGCCCTGTGTTTAGGCAGAGGGAAACATAGAATATGGAGAAGCTGCTCTTTCAGAGAGAGCATCTGACCTTTATCCTCAAAATACTGAGAGGGCTTTGCAGAAAGCCAGTGGGTGACCAGCTGTGTTGTAGCACGTGTGCCCCAGTGACTCAGGGTGCTGATAGGGCTTCAGAAAAATGTTTTTCTGTATTTTTAGAAGAATGGCAAAGTGTGTGTTTAGATTTGCATATAATGAGAAACTTCTTTGAGGATTTCACTGCCATTTACTTCAGATGAAGCACAAACTGATCATTGCTAGCCCAAGGGAATCACCACTGGCTTGCGTGAACTTAAGCTTTGACGCTTTGGTGAAACTTTGGGTATTTGTTAGAACTTGGCCCTCAATTAAATCATGGCCCCAAGAATCTCCCACAGAAAGGAGGACTTATCACATCCAAATCAGTTCCCCAGTTGAATATAGTTTAGAGACTACATTTGCAAAATCTAGTGTGTGGATGCACTGGATTTTGAGACAGTTTTGGATACTCAGTGCAAACAAATCTCAGTTATGTATCACTAACTTATTTTATGACATGGCTTCAGGAAAACGAGGGGGGAAATGACACTTGAAACATACATTTTTTTAAAACAAATTTCAGTTTTAAGAAAACCTAGATAAATTATGGGTTGATTCTCCTTCAGCCATTCTTTGCTAGACATTTTTAGGGTATATCTATTTATTTATTGTCCTCTGAGACCACTAGAGAGGAAGGAAAATGCAGTTAGTCCATCACTTCAGTGGATAAAGAGGGATGCAAACTCTTAATAAAGTATCGATGGCACCCCAAGGGGACAAGAAGAGATTTGCATCCCAGTGGCCCAGCTGACAGAGCTCATGAGTTACTGCAGCAGCAGCCAGGCCCTGTCAGAGACAGGAGCTTGTTGAGAGGAGAGGGAGCAAAACATGATTTGTACTGGCATGCAGTGAACAAGCTAAGCTGTGTAAAAATGAATACACAAAATTAGAAGGATTAATGGAACAAGTTAGTGCAGGGCAGCAGGGAAAGTCCCCTGTCTAGGCACTTCTGCCAGGTTCTACCCAGACAGGTTATTTTTTTAAAAAAACTGCTCTCTTTTGTAAGTGAAATTTCACCTGGAGAGCACCTCATGAACAAAATTCAATTCCTCCCTCCCAGCTCCACCTGGATAAGTTCTTTGAGCTTTTATATTTTTCTTTTATTAAGAAAATCATGGTGGTTTTCACAGAAGCCTGAGAGGTTGGCTTGATCTAAGAAAGGCTAATGGCATGTTAGCCATCAGAAATCATCCAGTGAGTTCATTTGCATCGAATGCTCCTCTTAACCTCATGTTGTAAATCACTTTTAAATAGCCCTGCTGCTTCACCCCAGGGCTGGCTGCTGTTCAGGATGGAGCAGAAGTTTCTGCTTGTGCTGCGAAGGCCTTTGAAATCACTTGTGATAACGCCCTGGAGATGTAAGGATTTTACTATTTAAATCACGAAGCAGGGCCTAAATATTTTTCTACAATAACAGTTTGCTGAGGAGCACAGCCTGCTCCTTTCAAGCCAGTCCACTCCCACCTCCTCTGAAGTTAAACAAAGCTCTGTGTGCTATATTTGCAGCATTTGCCCCATTAGGTGGTTGGGCTTTGGGTTTTTTTAGTCTCATACCTGGTTTTCATCTTGCAAAAGGCAATTGCCACATTCACAAGATGACAGTCATTTCATGCAACAGAAGGCTGACTAATTGAGGGAAAGGGATGATATTTGGAAATGAAAAACAAAGCTGTGGCATATATAATTACATACAAAGTGAGCTCTTTTTGTCTTTTCTTCTTACAAATTTCTCAACAAGTGAAATTCAGAGGTCAGCATTTAAACAATGTCAGGTATTGCTTGTATTAGTGTAGCATCTACAGACCAATAGGGAAATGTCAGCTGTTACACAATCCTAACCTGGGGGGCCTGGTGTGCACTGAAGTGATGGACAAGTCAGAAAAAGTGAAGAGCAGGAAATATTTGCACTATTTCAGCTTGTCTCTTTCTCCATTTAAATATAACTTCAACAAGTTTCAGCTACCTGAGATTAATCAGAATTTAAGATGATGTAGAAGCTGGTGCCAGGGAAAGAGATTTAAAAAATCTTAAAAGACAAAAACCTTGAAATGCACAGGTGGAGTAACAATCCACTCATGTTCTGCTGAGTAGGAAGGTGTACCACAGAATAAGCTTGGGCTGTTTCAGTGCTTCATTTTTTCTTGGAGGTTTGAAGCTCCATGGACAGCTCTACGCCTCCATGCTGCTCATTTTGGCAGGAGAGCCATCACTGTCCTGCAGGTCAGATCTATATGACCAATATAGTCACTCCTCAAAGAGCTGTGGCTGTCTCTATGTAGCTGTGGTAGTTTGGATCACAACACTTTGAAAGGTGAAGCAGCTCCTCTGCTGGTCTGGGGAAAAGGCAGTTTGAAGGTGGTGCTGCTATACTGTTTCTGAAAAGGGTGTGTGACCTTTTAATGGATTTTTAAGTCTGTTTTCTATGGCTTATCATTTTTTCTTGATCTAGAAGAAAACTTAAGTCACGTTTGGAGGTCTTACTTCTCCTTGTGTCTTCAAAACAGACTGGTTTGTACCTACTAAAGGAGATTTATCGAACAGCTTGAGGATTTGTAAGCCTGACATTCTAAGAGTCCTGTCTCAGGAGGTACTAGCATGAAACCTTAGACAGATCTACTGGGAATGTTAGCTTTTTCCCCTACTTAACCTGACAAGGTTTTATGCAGAAATGCAAATCCTTCCTCTCCTGCTCATCACCTTTATCCATGTTCATATGTCCTGGTGGGAGCACATACAAGCAAGGCCCTACTTGTGATGAACTTCCCAGAAGGGTTGTCACACCACTGGAAAACAGGGTGGCCAGTGTTCATCCCTGACTTTTGTCGGAACAGATCTCTTGGTCTGAATGGAAAAAAATATTCCAGGAGTTATCCAACACAGCAAATGCTAACAACACAGGAGCCCTGCTGTTAAGGAGAGTTAAAGCTAAGTTGAACATGGTCAGAAGGGTAATGGGAATCACAGGGGGAAGAAGAAAAATATATATACTTCAAAAATAATATTTTGTTTAGATTGTTGAATTGTGGTCAAGGGAATGAAAAAGGGGACAGGGCTGTTACTGGGAGTTTCCCCACAACAGGGAATGTACGTGCAGGCAGATCTGGTATGCTTGGTCCTAACACTCCAGGTCTTTTACCATATCCTGCCCAGCACTGCTGAAGTAAACCAGGTGTAAGTGGTTTCAACAGAATAGCCAAAACCACATCTTACTCACAGAAATCGTGTCTTGAACATGAAGGCTTTGTTCTCCAGGGCCAGAGCTCCTCTCTCTGCACTGGTAGTCCATGAAAGTGTTTACAGAGGCCAGGAGCCCAAAGGAACTGAATTCAGGATCTTGAAAGCTTTGGCCTTCACAAAATAAACCTTCAAAGGAGATTTAAAACTATCAGCAACAAAATACTTTCTATTCTCATCTATGACAGCCCCCTCCGTTCCTCTCCCATGTTTATTTAACAATTTAAAAAATAAATCCATTGCTTTGAGCTCAGGCGATTGATATTTTTAAGGTCCGTGGTGTTATTTTTCCATGTACACTTTCCGTAATAGTCTATATTTTCTTTTTTCCTTTTGTTATTTTACTTTAACCATCATTTGCACTTGCTGGCAATTACAGCCCTTGCTTTTTCCTTATACTGGTGAGGAATAGATAGGTGAGGTGAGGAAATGCTGATGACAAAATCTCTTACACTCCTCCTCTTTCCCTGAGAGGTCCCAGTTGATGCCTGTTTGCCACATGGCAGGTTATGGCCCAAAAGGCCACATTTTCAAATATCAGCACTAAGGATGTTTCTACAGTGCCTGTTCCCTGTGCTGCTAGCACACTTCAATGTGAGCTTCACAAAGGGTGTCATCAGGAGGCTGTTTAAGTTTCATTAAAAAATAAATAAAACCCAATTCCTGGAATCTACTTAATTGCCCCCCTAAAATGGAAAAACACCAGAGCAAATCTGAACTATTTGCTCCAAATTACTCTTGTGAGTTTAGCTCATCCCGTTCTTACTGGATAGCTCAGAAATCAGACCAAATATACAGAGCAGACCTACAATTCCGGAAAAAAAATCATTAAGCTTTTTTGCTGCATACAAGTAGTTGGATTTGATTTTTATTGTCTGATGAGACTGATTACCAATATCACATTAGGTTGTTTCTCTTCCCGCCTTGTGTGGCTGAAGCATTCCAAATGGGAGGTAGGGAGGAGGGGGAAACAAGAACCAAGAGCAATTAAAAACAAACAAAAAATCCATAATGACCTTTTTAAGCATATTTTGAAAGGGAGTTCCAGCCTGCTGTTTTAACTGTTTCTCCCCTCTAACAAACTGTATTATTTTTGCTATGGGCCTTTTCTCTTTTATTTTAATGACTACATAAGAGAAAGGCCCCTGCATTACTTGGGTTTTGTTCCATGCCCATAAGTGGTTACAGTCAGTCATAAACACCAGAGCATCTTAAAAATAGAAACCAAGAGGAAAAAAAGGCTAATTCAAATATCTACCTAACTGGTTCTCATGCCAGCCAAGTCACACTGGAGATGGTTCCCAGCAGCTTCTCAACTACATGTAAAAGGAGAATAAAGTTTTAAGTCATCGTATCATCGGGGCTTAACTCACTTTTCTCACTCAACAACAACTAACTGGTGATCAAGTGTTAATAATCCAGCTCTGTGCATGAGCTATACAAGTTTTCAATCTGGAACAGTCCCAGCAGGAAAAACTTCTCTAATTGAGAGCATCTTCTGTAACTGGTAGCATCTTCTCCTGCCATTTTCCAGTGCAGGTGCCCATGCCTTTGCCAAGGCCACAGGTCTCAGTGGAAAACAAGGCAGCAGTGGAAGATCACATCTCACCTAATCCTTCTGTAGGATGAGGACACAAAGGGCCTCAGGGGAGAATTAACAAACCCCCATCACCCAAAGGTAATTATTTGAAGGGGATGATGTCCATTGTGTCAGCTGAGAGGAGATTAGTGCCCCAGAAGACATGGGGACACATCAAGAGACTGAGCAATGTCCCTGTGCATGAGGCAGAGCTGAAGTGTGAACACACACCTGGCACACTCACATTCAAAGGCTGGTGGCTCCTGCAGAGCTGAGCACTGCACACCTCAACTGCACCAGGGTTTGTCCTTGACACAGGTCAGATTTTCAGAGACTGTACTAGGGAAAATTAGGGGGAAAAAAAAGTCTGCATGGATTAACTTTACTTTTCTCAGCACAGCCGCATTATTAGGACTGCAAGTCAAAAGTACTGATTAGGAAAAAAAAAGAAAATATATTAAAAACACACGATGGGAAAAGAGGAGAAGGGCGTTCTACGCATCAGTGTAGTTCTTACAGCTTATACTGCCCTTGTGCACCTCCTTAAAACTAGTTTGACATGGGAGCTGGGCAGGTTGGCCCCACGAGGAGGCTGCATGGTGCACCTTGAGGCTGGACGTGTAGGAGGCTCCTCACTGCAGAACATCCGTGGGTCCTGTGCAGGGCTGAACATATCACACAGGGCAATTGGTTCTCCAACCAGTTCACATGCCATTGCTTGTGCAAAACACGTGTCCAGCCACCAGGCTTGCATAAATTTGCTGTAAATAGTTAATTAAATGCATTTGTACCCCACCACCTGATTTGCATGCAGAATTGTCAAAACAGCCTGCTAAGATTAGACACAATGTACTCCCCGAACACAATTGTACCGCTGAAATGGTCTGAAAATCTGGCGCATTGAGTTAAATTTTCACATTGTGCCTTCTTGTGTAATAACAATAATCTCCTCTGCCTTGGAGTATAATCGCAATAAAGAGCTTTTTGTGATTCATTCAGTGTTTATTCACTCAGTAAACAGCCCTTTATTGCTTTTTATACTACAAAGCAAATGAGATTATTGCTTAAATTGTCCGGTAGCGACTAGCTTCTGTCCTCTGGCTTGCTTATTCAGTTTGTTTTTGTGTTGTGGTTTTGGAAAAGAAAACTTGTTTAAAATTAGCTCCCCAATAAATCACAGTAACAATGAAGTGAGAGTTTCTGCAGTGTGACAGATTTGTAGCTTTTTATGTTTGTAATGATGATGATATGTTTTCTATCTTATTTATTCCCTTCTGCCTTTATTCTCCCAAACTCTGAAGTCTGCTGCTGCGAAGAAAACTCTGGAGTTTTCTCTCGAGGAAAATGCTGGAGTTTGGGAAGGGGCAACTTGCAGTCCTTACACTGCTCAGCTGCCTTTTCAGTCTTCCCAGGAGGGAAAGGTGCAGGAAAGAAGCAAAGAAAGTAAACAGGCAGGAGTCTGGAGCTCAGAGTCCAGAGGCACCAACACTAATTCACATCCTACCCTGTTCCTAAAAGCTTCAGTGAGTTCTTTGCCTATATAACAAGGTTGGTGATGTTATCTGCTTTGAAAATTGCCCCAAGACCTTAGGATGGTTAGCAATAAACATTTCTGTTATTCAGCGACCCTCCAAGCAGTTCTCAAGAGCAGCTGTTCTTAGCTCACCATCTCCCCATGAAGGTGTGTGCTGGAGCAGCCCTGCAGGCCCTAAAGGCTGGGAACTCTGTAATGTTCATCACGGAGAGCGAGTCAGCTGTAGCCAACATTTGTTCATTCTCTCCTTTTCTGAGTGTGCAAATGGAGCAGCCCATAATTATTCCTCATCACGAGGCCAAGTAGAGTATTCATCAAGAGAACAGCAAAGACTATTTCTCTCTTTCAAGCAGTAGCACGTAAATGGCATTTCTTATTTCAGTCCTGCCAGCTTTGAGACGTTAGCAAAGCATTTGCCTGATAATTATTGATCTTCTGTATTTATAGAAAGCTGGAACCCAGTACAATTCAATATTCAGGAGATGCCAATTTTCTATGAATACCTGAGAATGACTTGGTCATTTCCCATTTCTGTAATTGCTTCTGTATTGCTGGGGCATGAATTGCATTCTTTAAAATCCACCTAGAAATGGAACATGGGCGAGGAAACACTGCATGATTTTCTTCCTCCTCACTGAAGCCAAGCATGTTGTTTTCAATTTGGGCATTTCAAGTATTAATGTCCAACTTCATTTACTCACGTCTACTGCCAGTTTCCACACTCAAATGGATACCTTAAATTAATTGATCTAGAACTGCAAATTGGAGCTCTCAAGCTGTTAAATATGCAACGGGGTCTGTATTTTGTCTAATTGACTCTATATTTTTTACAGGAGTCTTTGAATTTAGCTAGTCTTGACAGCTTTTGAGTGACCACATTTCTCCTCTGGGTAATAGTGTTTCCTAGATTTAGCTTTTTTCCTTCTTCTGTGTTGTTGTATTCAGTCTTATTAGTTTATAGCACCTATTTTTAGCCTAACCTGTACAGTGATGTGGTTGTTGAAAAGCACAGGCCAAGTCCCAGCTCCATTGAAGTCCCCAGTAAAATCTTTGCCCACTGGCACCAGAAATGAGATGGTACATCTCCATTTCCCTGAGGTTTCAGTATGGTTCCATATCTCAGAGCCAAAGGACCTGATCTGGTTGTTCCAAGGATAAATCTGACACATGAGCAGGTACCTATCATGTGCCTGAGATTGCTCTCTGTGCTGACTGGGGAGTTATGTGCTGCAGAGGTTGAGCTCACTGATTGCATGGATATCTCCCAGTTTTTGAAACTGAGAGCAAGGCCTGGAGTACCATGGTATCACAGTTTTGGCAGCAAAACCTCCAGAGGCTTCTCCTTGGGGGTGCTGCTGTATAAAAGCTCTCCTGACCCTGGGCACGAAAAAATTATTTAAAGCACCCACATATCTCTGATGATAAAGTAATAATTAATTTTCAAGCACTGCATAACATCACCTACATGTACATTAAAGGAGAGATGTCAGAGTCAGCACTGACAGAGAAGCAGTATCCTTCTTTTGGGAGCGAGGGCCAGGTAGGCACCAAACGGTCAGGGAGGCTGTTGGATATGTCCCCTCTGTTCACCCCCTGCCAGTGGCTGCTGCAGAGCACACAGCCCAGGCAATGCAGTGTTTTTCAGGTCTCAGACCAATGCACTGTGTGTTCCAGGTCTGCACTGGACGTGCCTGGGAAATGCTGTGCTCCTGTGCAGTGTGAGCATTCCCCCGTGCCTCCAGCAAGAAGTTTCCCCATGAGATTTCTGCCCATCCTGGCACAGGCTCCCCTGTGGATGTGACATGTTTGGTTTCCCTGGGTAGAAACACACCCTGCTTCATAGTTTCCATGCATAAGAAACTTGCTAAGTGCACGGCTTCATCTATGATTAGATTTTTGTTTCACAAGGCAACAGTGATTTATGAAGCATATTTTCATGTGGTGACCAGAAAATGTTTCCATTTAATGATTGGGCAGTGTACTTTCCTTTATCAAACTTGCTAGTAAACCTTTTCTTGTTTTAAAATCTATTTTCACAGGAGTTTTGCTGCTTTAACCAGATTTCTTTTTAAAGGAGCTCTGCTCTGATTTGCTCAAGCTTCCAGGCTGCTGGGTAAATGTGTGGCTTGTTGGAGCAAGGTGAGGAAACACAAGCTGATGGTCAATATACCACACAGGAACTTACAAGTGTTTCTCCAATTAGTAACCCTGACATTGAGATTTTGGGTGCCCTTGATCATGTCACTGTGCTGCCTTGCATGTCAGCTCCTCGCCTGAGAAAGCACAGTCCTACTCATTTTCCCTTGCAGTCCCTCAGTTTGTTCCCTCCAGACTCTTCATTGGAGGCTCTGGTTCTCACTGGGGCTTGCTGATTGCCCAGCCTGGTGAGGGTTTGCAGTCCTGGCTATCACAGGATATTAATTAATCATTCAAATAGATCATATCAAAGAAATATTAATTAATCATTGCTCCAGAAAAGAGCTCACCACAGACACTTTCTGTGGGCCCTCAGTGCAGCCTCAGAGCTACTGGAAATTCACTGTCTTTCAAACAGGGCCCATGGACATGATTAAAAGAACCGCCTCAAATCATCCCAACTTTCTCACTATTAAACAGCAGCTGCAGCTCCTTCTCTTTTTGATTTTCGTTTCTTATTCTTTTTTTTTTTTTTGAACCTGGCAGCCTTAGTCAATAAGCCATAAGCATCGAGCTAAGAAGAACTGCTGTCATCAGACAAAAAGGCCTCCAAGTCCACATCCCTAACAACCTATTTTAATAACAAGAGCAATAACGGGATTTATTATGCATGCGGCTTTCTGCAATCATTTCTGAAGAGAAAATTAGTTTGAAGCCTCAGGCGACAGTTGAACTCTCAGAGGCGCCTAAAATAAAATAAGGAGGGGGGGGAGGGGTTGGGAGGGGGCTGAAAAAATAATAACTGGGGAAAAAAAGTGTGATGGGAAAAGTTATTGGAGCAAGAATGCCGGTAAACTTTATCTGTGATCTGGTTGTGTCCTCCAGAGGGAGGATGTGGTGGCTGGGAGCTCGGCAGGTTTGCTGGGCAGGGCTGCTGGGGACACAGGTGGCATGAGAGCTGGCAGAGCATGGTTCAGCACGGAGCACCAGTGAAACGGCCCCAGAGCCTTGGTGTACAGTGATGGGGTGATAAATTCTAGAAGGGCTCTGTGCCAAGCAGTTAATCTCAGCTCAGGCAGGGGCTTAAAAGGAAAAGAACCAAACCCAAAAAAAACCCCAAAACAAAACCAAAACTAAAGTAAGCAAAAAAGGAAAGAAGAAGAGTGCAAGGGCCAGGTGAGTTTCTGGAGGCAGGAGGTGTGAGGGGCTGGGTGCAGGTTAGGGGCAGGAAGGGAGCACAGCTGCCACATCCACACCTGCCCCTTCACCAGAAAGTGCCTCTCTTCCCAACCAGCTTCAGGTCCAGCTTGAAATAGAGGCTTTTAGGTGCTGGCATCAGCCTGCCATGAAAGACCTGCACCATCCTCTGCTGAATGCAGGGAGAGGGAATGAAGTTTGGGAATGGGAGTAGAGTACTGTTCAAATTCCCAACGCTGACTCTGTGCTTTTCTCTAACCAAGAAGAGGTCAAACTTCAAACTGGTTCCTCTCAGACCTGCTGGATTTTCCCCCAGTTTGCACCTGCAGAGCCCATGTCCAGACCCCACCTCAGCCTGTTCCTGTGGCGCATGAAAGAATGTGAGGGGCTGGAGGTAGATGATATTTGGGAGTTGGGTTGGCTGAAACACAGAGATTACTTCACCAGCATGATGCTGGCAGCTGCTTCCCAAGGGGTATCCCATGCAGCCCACCACTGTGCAGGATGGTGTCTGTGCCCAGCAGGAATGCAGGGAAAAACATGGTATTTCAGGGATAAAGCCCTGTCTGTGACTTGCCTTCATGCAAGAGAGAAAGCCAGTACTGCTGGACCCAAGTGCTGCAGCTGAGCCAGGGCCGGGTGCCCCCATACCAAACCATCCCCTCTCTCCCACACACCCAGGGTAGGTTTGCTTTGCCCTGCCCCTGGCTCTGCATTCTCATTTCAGACAAGTGCTTGACAGAGCAGCAGGGCTGGATGCAGATCAGCCCACAGCTGTTCCTTCTAAAATCTAAAATAAAAGCAACATCAAGGGAAAAGAGTTTGTTTGTATTTATGTATGTCCCCTTCAAAGAAAGACAAAGCCAATCACTTTTGTAGGACTTCTTTTAATTAATAGGAAATTTTTTTTTCCTCCTTCCTGAGGTAATACCCAAGCTTCACTGCTGGAAATGCTGCAGGCTCAGCTGAGACCAAGCATTTCAAACCTGCTATTAGATGCTTCTTGCTTTTGGGGCTCTGGCTTGAGGACACAATTGCTTTACTTCTGCTCTGAAGTCTGAGGCTGCCCCTTTTGAACTGTAAGAGGTGGCCAAAGAAAATAACATGTGGTTATTGTTTAAAAAGTCATCATAGCAGAGAAGTATATGATCACTTAAAGGCAACATCAGAGAGTGGGGTCTTCTGCTGGCTTCATCCAGAGCTTTGGCTAACCAGCTAATTCCATAGTGATATTTATGGCTTGTATATAAAAAAGAAAATGGTCTGAAATCCTGTGGCTGTTTGGTACCCATGTCCTTAATGCCTAACTGCTTATTCATTCTAAAAAGTGGGATTTAATAAGACAGTTATTGTATGTTATTTAAATACCAATTGATTATTAAAAAATCTTTATTTATAACTGCAAATTATAAAGTACTTGGGGAAGTGAAGCCAATCAAATCAGTGGACTGCCTGATGAATATCCTTTTCTAACCCCATCATTTTATATATAGAAAAGAGGTTGACTTATGCAGCAGGAATAAAACTAACTTAACTGCCTTTATGGGTCATTTCTTTCTTTGATGAATACTTGTAACTCCCTGTAACGGTAATAGGACCTTTGCTTTCCAACTGAGCAGAAAATAAACACTCCTCACTGTAGGGGCTCTGCTGCCTTTTGGGGGGCTCTGAGCAGGGGTAAGCAGAATGATGAAATGTCCTCTGCTTTAATAATGCATGCCAAAAGTACTCCTGAATAAGATCCCCTTTCCCTATTTCCTGGCAAATGCAGCCCAGAGGGTCCTGCCAGTGCCGGGAAAGAAAAAAACCTGTACTCCACTCCTTGGTAGTCCTACCAGAAAGCTGGGCTGATAATGGATAGAACTTCTCAAGACTTTTTTCACAGCAGTCTTTTAAGATTTTTCTCTGTAACATGACTTCCTGGTCTTTGGTGGCTCTTTCACCTGAGAGAATAAAGACATGTTGGAAGCTAGAAGAAATGAGGAGTGCTCATCCCATCCCACCCTTCCCTTTGGTTTAGTTTCTTGATTTGTTTTACCTTTCTATTATTATTTTTTCTCCTGGTTCAGCTAGAAGATCAATGAAGGGTTGGAGGGGGTAGAAAATTTTTTTAAAAAGGTAGGTCATTCCTGCCTCCTTTTCTAAATGCAAAGTGCGGCTGCTGTTGCAGAGACAGGTTTTGCAACTCCAGCAAGCACTCACAGCACAGCAGGCCTGACTCACAGCCAAGAAAGAGAAAATCTGATATGGTATTTATGTCTCTGTTTAGGGAAATTAACCCAAAACAAGGTGGTAGCTGAGAAAGGAGACAATGAAACAGGAGAGAGGAAACTTGTTCTTTAAGAAAATAAAATAAAAAAGAAAAAGGAAGCCAGTTTAAGTGATCTCCTAAATAAATAACAAACACTTTGAAATACTGTATCCTGGTGGCTTTACAAAATAGCTTTGCAAGGAAAATGGTTTATTTTTCCTTTGTGAGCCTCGTTAACAGCTGAGGGCTACACACCGAGGTGTCGCATCACCAGCAGGCACCAATCAGCACAGCTCCCCTAAAATCAGTGTCACTGCACCCACTTACACAAGGGCCAGGAACAGCAGACACATCCCTGGGAGGACTAGAGCCAGGGCAAGCACCAGAGCCTACTGCATCAATGTGCTTTTCTTCCCACTAAGGTCTCTCTTTTTACCTTAGTCTTTCTTTTAACTTACTGATGCAATTTTCCAAAATGTATTTTTCTTCACCATTACAAATTATTTACAATTAACAGATCTATTGATTCAATAATTGTTCTATTGTATCTTTTTCCCTTTTAGTGTAATGAAAAAAAAATCCATTCCTAAACAAGACAAGATCTTTAAAAAGATCTTCATTATATTTCAATAGCAATCTCACACTTGTTGAAAGAAAATACATCTGCTTATTAATTAAGAGGAATTTGCCTAAGTTAGTTCCACTGAACAAACACTTTGTTTTGCCACATGAGGCCAAATACTTTGAATTTTCCTGTGCTGTGGAGTGAAGCTCTGCTCTTACTGAATGCTCTGAAACTCACAGTAAAAGCAAGAGTGGGCCAAGTCTTGCAGATTTTATGGACATCTCTTAACCTTCCAAGTATTTCTAAGATACCCATTCACACCAGCAACTGAGCTCCAGATGAATCAGTTATTATGAATACTTGGCCTATTAAACCTCCTTTTCTCTGCCCACAGTCAGTGAAAAAAATCTGTTATCATCTTGCACTTTGCTCAAAATTTCATGCTAACAAATTTCAGTCTGGCCAAACCCCCATTTTTTTCCCAAGTTGTTGGCATTTATATAGCATAATGTGAAATTGGTAGTATAGATCATTAATGTCATTTCCCATCTGTGCCACAGCACAAGGAAGGCTGGGAAGAGCCCTCTGCTGAGGCTCACTGCATGTCTCACTTCTTTGGAGTGAGATGAGCGAGAGAATATCACCGAAAAACAAGTCCAAGCATCATCTCAGGATTTTCCCCTGCAATGAAGAGGAAGAGTTTCTGCCCAAGTCCACCATGATTTGATTGGTTTTGTCTTCATTTTGCTGAAAGAGGTTGGTGTCAGAATGAGCTGAGGAGAGGCTACTCATCCTGCCAATAATGTGGTAGCTTTAACAGATCCCCAGAAAAAAAGGAGTGCACACTCTGGAAGCAGAGCCCTCGTTCCAGCAGGGTTGCTGCTCTTGAAATACAAGGTCCCAGCTAGAACAGGATTTGGACCTTGACCCACCCCCTGCACCCAGCCAGGCTGGCCTTCAGCAGTGCTGGAGGAGGGCAGGATTTAGAGCTGGGGCTGGATTTTATCACTCTGGTCTGGCTGCAGGCTTGTGTGCGAGAAAGGCTCTGGGTGGATTTATATTGCCCCTCTGTGGGTCTCTGCATCACGCTGTGGGGGGCTCTGCACAGGCACGCTGTGCTCAGCCAGCTGATGCTCTGGCTGCTTTATGGGCCAGGCAAAGCCACCTGAGCACTGGGGCAGGTGTTCAGATGTGTGTTTTTGGACAGCTAACCCACACTTAAATGCCATTTACACTTATTAACAGCAGCACAGTGACATCTGGTACAGTAACTCTGGAGGATTTTGTGAGGCAAAGGGTGAAATAACTTCACCAAAAGGCAAATGCTGGAGTGTTCCCTTTTGTGTATTGAACATTCCTGTAGGCTCTCTACTTGCTCTTTTCAGACAATGCTTTCTTGACTGGCTGGATTATTGTATATCACCTCTCTAACCTGCTGTATTAATTTCCATTGACTGTGAAAAGAACTTGTCAAATAAGGAGGAAAAAAGATGGGGGGGAGTCTTTTAATCCATAAGGCACAGTTCTTAAAAGCACCTTGTTGTGTAGTAGCTGCACACAAGTGAAGAATTTGTCAAGAATACAGGGCTGCTGCTAATTGTCTGAATAAATTACAGCTTTGGAGCCTGGAAGCCACAAATCATGTCATTGTAGCACTAAGCCATTCCTTTATGGAATTGGTCTTTTACAACCTGGAAAAAAACTTTTTAGAAAACTGCCCTGCAGTAAAAATTAGAGAGAGAGAGAAACTATGTGTGTGTGTGTTTGTGTGTGTGTGTGTGTGTGTGTGTGTCCACGGGCAGGGCAGCTCTGCAGTTCCCAGCAGCCTTCTCAGAGAGCAGAGCTCCCAATCTGCTCAACTTTTACACCAAACTGAAGCTGCCAGACCACAGGTGAAGCTCTTTGGAGTGCTGGAGAAATAAGCAGGACTAAGAGAATTTTTCTGTCCGTGGAAGTGTGGATGGTGGTCACTTCTGCAGGATGGATGTCAGCTCATTCCTTCTTGGATCATTAGGGCAATTCAGCCTCGAAAGAAAATATTAAAATATGTATAGCAAAGCACATGCTACAGATTCATATGGCATTCACTTTGTTGCAGAGGACTTGAGAAAAGCATTATTGATTATTTTACCCATTAAGATTTAATTTTTTTTTTTCCACAAGTGTGGAGCAACAACAATGTTGCCCTTGTAGTGCAGACACTTGGCCATTCTAATATTTCCTTACAGCTTTAGGTACAGTATCAGAAAAAGGAATAAAGGAATTTTTTTTTTTTCATTTTCTTCTGAAGTATCTGGTTTCAGACTGTGGACTGAGTCCTGCTCTCACTGTTGTCATTTGAAAGACTCCTACTGAGTTCAGCAGTCTTTAGATGCAGGCAAGTCCATGTGCAGTAATCCAGTGTGGCACGATCTTTAAAGGGGAGTTTAATTCTGTGTAAAGAATGACTCCTCAAGATAATTCCCAGTTCATACTGTGAACTAGACAATAAAGTGGAAAGTGCTCCCTGGAATTTCCTTAAGGCAACCTGAAGCTGTGCTCAGGCTCTTTCCCAGTTTATTAGTAGTGTTTGGCAAAGTACCTCAGGCTTCTTTGCAGACCACAGTAATTGGTTACCAGACACTGGAGGACAAGCTGCCTGATAAAATTCAAAGTCTGTAATGAGGCAGACAGGCATGATAACACAGCAATAAATCACAGCCGTTGGGGCATATTCCTGGGATGGCTGGCACAGGGTTTCAATCAGAAGTCAAGAAGGCTCCATGTCATACTCCACTTCGTGGTCAAATCTCCCCCTGGATCCTCTCCAGGTGTCAGGTGAAAGGCAGCACTGAGGAACTAACTACAGATGAAATGCCAGACAGGAGATGTGCTCAGACCTGTTCTACAGAGGATGCACTAAAAAAAAAGTAGTTATTATTATATACTTCAGGATGTTTAGTTCCTAGACCAACTATCCATTAGTGCATGACATGAATAATTAATTGCAATCCTGGTATTTGCCTAGGATCATTCTCTGCACAACCCAAAACTGACATGGGATAAACACACAGGACTGATTCAGTAACTGAGGAAATGCTCAGCAAAGCTGAAAAAAAATGATGAAAATGATGAAAAAATCTCAGTTCATCAGTGCTCCCAAATCCTCAGTATCTGCCTGGGACAAGCAGCTTGGGGACAAGAGTTTGCCCCAACAGCTGCTCTGCCCACACATATTCCCACCCTTCCCTGTTTCAGTAACCTCCATGGTTACTGTGCCAAAGGTAATTATTGAGAAGAAAGCCTTCCTTCTTCCAAAACCACAGCAAATCATTAGCTTTAATGCAGAACTGCTTGTTTAGTAGTACTGTTCAACAGGACATGCCTTTCCATGCCAAAACTCCTTCTTAAACAGTAATCCTGTCCCCAAATCTGGCATATCATAGAAGATTTCTCCATCACTTCTTGTTTATAGAGTTTCTTTCACCTTCCTTAGAAAAACTGGGTAGGCAAAATGCTGACATAGCTGAGCTGGAATGAAGAGCAAATGTGACAGTTTAGACAGAGAGGCAGATGGCTGCATCCAAAAGGACCAGCCTCATCTGTAGGGGTCATAAATTCAACTCCCATTCTTGGGCTCTGTAGTTTGACTTTCAAAGCATGGAAAATTCTCTGTTTGAGAATGATCTTCAGGCACTCAATCAGGAACAATCTTCAGAGCTTTTGGATGTGTGGTGCAGAGCAGTCCCTGGAGAACCCAGGTGCCAATAGGCTCATTCACTTTTATTGCTGAAATTACAAGATGAGTTGAGCCTAGCCTCTGATGATGCCAATATTGTTTAATGTTCTGTATTATGGATTTACCTGAAGGTGAGCAATAGTCTGCTCAATTTCTTGTATGTTTTCTTTGATATTCAATGTTTTCTTGATGTTAATCATCACAGTCCTTACACAAAATATGGCTTTACAAGAAAGGAGCTCATTGGGGGATATCTGCACCAGGGATTTGCACTCACCTGTGAGGCAGGCAGCAGTTTCAGGCTATCTGGAGCCCTGGATGTAAGCAGGTGTTGAAGCAAGTCCAGAGGAAGCCATGAAGATATTCCAGGGCTGGAGCACCTCTCCTATAAGGAAAGGCTGAGAGGGTTGGGGAGATTCAGCCTGGACAAGAGAAGGCTCTGGAGAGACCTTATAGCACCTTCCAGTACCTAAAGGTGCTCCAGGAGAAGGGGGAAGGACTTGGGATGAGGGCATGTAGAGCAAGAACAAGCTTTCAACTGAAAGTGAGTAGGGTTAGATGAGATATTACGAAGAAATTGTTCCCTGTGAGGTTGGGCAGGCCCTGGCACAGGTGCCCAGAGAAGCTGTGGCTGCCCCTGGATCACTGGCAGTGTCCAAGGCCAGGCTGGACATTGGGGCTTGGAGCAACCTGGGACAGTGGAAGGTGTCCCTGCCATGGCAACTATTTGCCAATAGATGATCTTTAAGGTGCCTCCAACCCAAACCATCCTGTGTTTCTATGATTCTATAAGCTTCCTATACACCCCTAGAAGAATTGAGGTCTCTCCATACACTTGTGCACCAGGGTGAGTTGCCCTGACACCATGCAGGGACACTGAACTCACACCCCTGGGCATCTTTATCCCAGTTATGGAATTTTTACTGTGGGATGTAATGGTATCTTTACCTCTGGTCTCAGTTTGGTGCAGTGCAAACTAATTCTTTTGGCAGATTTTTCCACTGTCAGTGGGGGTTTGTATGGTACATTATCAGTGCTCCTCGCCCTGATGATGCATAGCACTAATCCATCATTAGAGCAAGAGTATGCTCTGAAGATGGATTAAAATAATTTATCATAAGAACAAGGGGCTATAATGTAACACCGTCAAAAGATGGCACCATGCAGAGACAAACAGATCAACGAGCAAATTCAGTAATGCTCATCCAATCAAGTAGATCTGCTGCCAAGAGGCTCTTCTACAGCAAAAGTTTGGCAACCTGCAGAAATACCATTATTCTCCTTGCTGAAACAACTTCTTGCAGTAATGGCAGTGATTTAAGGATTTTCCTTTTTGAACAATGAAGGCAGCCCTCCCATTGCTAGCCACCCTTTTTGGGACTGAATATTCCAGGTAAAATTATAGATCCTTTTTGCCCTCTGCAAGTCCTAATTTTTCACATAATGAAATGCAAATATAACAGCTATTTAAGCCATCAGTCCAAAGTAGGTTTGCTGCAGCATGGTTAAGTGACTGAGAGAGGATTTAAAACTCAGGAGACATGGTTATAGTCTTAGCTTTCTCTTGGAAGCACTACATCTGTAATTCAGCACTTCATTCCTGTCTAGTGCACATATGCTTAACTGTAGCCATATGTTTACGTGGATTTTTCAGAACTCTGTTAAATTAAGGATTAACTGAAACACCTATTTAAATGCTTTCCTGGACAGAAGTTTATGGAATCTGGACTAAAAGCAAACATTGTACTAAAGGTTTAAGAAAAACTCCAAAGAATCTATTTCACTGCCCATGGACAACCATATTTTGAGCTGCTGCTAAGAAATGGGTTCTCAAAGGTCCTCTGTCAGGTGAAATGCAATAGAAAATGGGTCTGCTCAAAGAACAGAACCAATAATTCACAGAATCATAGAATAAATCAGGTTGTAGAGGGCCTCAGGATGTCATTCGCTATATTTCTGTCTGGAAACCCAATAGTATATGGATAAATAAATTAAAAAAAAAAATAAAAACCATAGTGATCTGAAACTTTGCTTGTGATTCCAGAGTACGTGCATCTAATGAAGGAGGCACTCCATAGAATGAATAAAAGTACCTCTGTGCAACATTGATTTTCCAGTCTGAATGACAGTGGTTGCCAGTCTTCCTATTACTGTAATTGCTGGCTAAATGAACTATAATTGTATTAAGTGGTAAGTCTGAAATATGTATGTACTGTAAAAAGGAGCTCAAGCATTGCAGGCATAAAAATTTGATTTGCAGTATTTGGAATAAGTTCTGGGAGAAGGTTGGTTTTACAGAAACCGGTGCAAGAAAGTGACTTAGAGAGGTCTGGGTTTGTGCAGGGGATATGGAGTAGGATGTCAACAGGCACCATTTCACTCACCAAAAATTGTAATTACTTACATAATATTGAACAAAATCATGGCGGATTACACGGTGCTTAAGATTTTTGCTGCCTCTTTCCGCTTCTTTCACTGTTGCCACTCTTTTTCATAATGAAAGAATTACAGTAGTTTCAATATGACTTTTTATCTTGATATGAGAACTAATGATAGTAATATTTTTAAAAGTCAAGCTGAACTGTTTTCATTTATCCAAACCAATTCCTGCAGCATTTGGCTTTGCTAAAATTTGACATTTCAGAATAATTTTTTTTCTAATTTCAAATAGAAAAATTGTTTCCTTCCTGGGCAATTTAGGATATATTTGGGAAGATTTGTGGATGCTGTGCTTCAGAATGTGACTGAAAAGAATATTGGTGAGGCTGAAAACATAACAGAAAGTGATCAAAATGCTGCCCGTGAAAATTCTGTTGAGAAATCTCATAAAATGGTAATAATAGTCTCATGAAAAGTTTTCTGAGTAAAACCCCATAAAATGTCATTTCTCCTCCTGTTAGCCTCACGCAATAGCGAGTAACCACATTCCTTGCCCAGGAGGATTTGCTGCCAGTTTTTCCAACAATAGTGCAACAATACACATTATTTCCAGAATGGAAAGAAAAATGGACCTTTGTGGAGAAATGCAGCAGAATTCCAGCAGCCATGAAAGGAAGGGCAGCCTGGCCATTGTTCTCAGGGATCTTGGCTGAGTCCTTGACACAGTTGCTGAAAATCTTACAGTAACATTATTGTAAGCAGCAGGGAAAAATAATCTACCCTCAAAATCTTGCTCACAGTTCCTATTTCAGCAGCAGCAAATTGATTGCTTGGCAGGAGAAATATCCCCCTCTTTCCCTGTCTAGGGGCACTGGAGGAGCTCCCTGCTCTGCTCAGGGGTCCCAGGTCTGAGCCACCCGCACAGGAGCATCCAGGGCAGGGCTGGACCCAAATCAGAGGCTGTGCAGCCAAAGCATTCTTCAGGCAGGGCAGTTCTGTGCCTGGGAAACAGCCCATTAGGGCCACTGGAGCAGAGATGCCAATTAAAGCAGTCCTCAGGGCGACCTCAACCTCCCAGGCAAATGCCAGCCCAGCACCAGGAATGCCAGGCTAAGGGAGAGGAAAATGGAGCAGCCAAATCCAGGGTGAATTGCACTTGGGCAGCTGAGGGATCTGGAGGAGCTGAAACTGTTCCCAGAGACTGCAGCAATAAAGACTTTTTGTCACTGTCTTAAAAATTCTGTTTTACCTGAACGTGATGGAAAGTTTATTTCACTGTGCTTGGGGTTGTTAAAATGACTTTTTCAATCCACCATAAGGATTTTTCAGGATCCAATCCTAATCCTTCATCAGTAAAGAGGCTGGACATGCTTTACTATTTGGACATTAATATTGAGCTTGTTTATCCAAACTTCCTGTCCAAGCAATGCCTGGGCAATGTGGATGGATGGATGGATGGATGGATGGATGGATGGATGGATGGATGGATGGATGGATGGATGGATGGATGGATGGATGGATGGATGGATGGATGGATGGATGGATGGATGGATGGATGGCTTTTCAAAAGGAACAAAATTCTCCAAATGAACGATAAGCAAAGATTTTAAGTGCTCTCCCTCCCTCCCTCCCTTCCCCCTACCTCCTCTTAGTGTTTAATTGAGTCATCTGTAAGCATTTTGGTAGGTCAGGAATGCAATTAAATAGCCTGTCTATCGTAAAATATTTGAGCAGTAATACCTGATAAAATCATCATTATCTTGGAGTAATTGACCACATCAGATAATTAAGGTTCCTGAGGCAAAGCTTCACCCCCAAAGGAAGTTCAGTGATATTAGAGCAGAGTCAAGACTGTGTTAGTGTTTCCATTATAAGCCTTATATTTTAGAGCTGTGTAATTCTATCGGTAAAATGGTTGTAGTCTGAGAATGTAGTCATGATTTGATCTTTTTTTTTTTTAATAACACAGTAAAGAATACAAAGTGTGTTGATCTGAGAGACTGAAAAAAATCCTGCAGAAAAATGAAGTTTGAATAAGGCTCTGCTTAAAAATAGAACACCCCACCCCATTCCCCATCCCATCCCCTGAGAATGGCAAAATTACATCCTATCTACAGCCTGGTGAATATTCAGCCCAAGATGGGTAAAATAATCAGCCCAGCAGCTCTCCAGAGCTGTGAATGCCTTCATAGTTTGAGAGAAAGATAATTTTGACCTTGATGCCTTCATAGTTTTAAGTATTTTTTTTTCCAAGCACAATCAGAAGTTGTAAGAAGTAAAACAGAACACAACAGAAGCCTCTGGTCTCAGCTGTAAAAGTAGGACAAGTATTTCCCTCTCTTCATATGTGATGTAAGAAATAGCTCTGTCAGAGAATTAGTCACAAATGAGACACATCTTAAACTTCATTCCACTGTGTGGACTGATAACTTTTCTTTATCTAGTAATTAACATTTAGGGATTTCTTCAGCTATACAACACCTTTGGATCAGAAGGGTTCCTGTAAAAAAACAGCACTAGTGTCTCAGTTTCTATGTTCAAATACAAAAAGGTGGAAAAGCTCCAAGTGCTGGAATTTGAAGACTGTTACATTCTACATCTGTATTGCTAAGTAAAAGCACCAAGGCATGAACACAAAGCCTGGATTCTTATCGTCTAGGATGATCCTGCTTGAGCAGGGAGTTTGGACCACATGACCCACTGTTCTCCCTTCCAGCCTTACCCATCCTGCAGTTCTGTGACTCATCTCTTTTTTTTTGTTTGGTTGGTTGGTTTTTTCCCCCAGACAAAGGGCCAGGATATTCCACTGTGATTTAAAATAATTTTTCTTACTAAGAATTGGGAGTTCAGAGCAGGGTGTTGTGTGTGTTGGAGCCTTTACATTTCTGTGCAATCATTGGTGGTGTTGCTATTTTGTGCTTTGCAGTTTCTTTTTCTCTGGAGTCACTCTCAAATCTCTTTGATTTTTTTTCTCTCAGTACCCTACAGGAATTTTTTTTTGCTGCACTTGCGTTCTGATCTTTTTTTTTTCTGAAAAGTGACTTAATGAAAAATACGTACCAGAATGCTCCCTGTGAGTAGCCTCCAATGCTGAAGATCAATAACAGTTTATTTGATCACTGACAGCAAATGCTCTTTCAATTAAGCAGGTCACATAAATAACTTTCTGGTTCCAACATTATTTGGAAAGGTTGAGTGTAAAATAAATGGGATTGGGTTGGTGCAGACGTCCCTCAAAAGGATTGGAGTAAAAAGCCACCTAAGTACTTGGATGCTGATCCTTGCTTTATCAGGCTTTCCTAAGACAGCCAAACTGAGTTTAAAACTCTGCATAGGCTACACTTTTGCATAAATTGTCATCACTTTGCTGATTTTGAGAAAGATGGAGGTTTCTTAAGGAAAACTTTTCCTCTGTTTTTTTTTCAGTCAGTTGATTCAGTAAGAAACACCATATAGCAATCCCAACATTAAATTTTATGTGTGTGCACATTTTTACTCCTCTTTCTTTAATATAACTCCAAAAAATGTTCCATTCTGCCTCTGGGAATTGTTTAATCGCTACAGGTTTCTCTCCTTCTTATGGCCACACTTGACTGTGTTTTCCAGCCTGGGAAAGAGTTTATACTCACAGCAACGTAATTTCACTGTGTGTAACTATAGACAGACCAACATTAAAAATGCCAGGCCAGGTCCAGTCATTCTTCACTGAAATCAGACAGTGTTGTGCAAGTGAGGTTAGCATCCTTAGAATGAAAACATTTATAACACATGGAAAATACACTGACAAAAGAGAAGAGCTACAAATGACATTTTCTTGTTGAAAGCTTGGAAAAAATAAAGTCTGCACACAAGAAATAACAAGAAATCTGTGTTTCACAGAGGAGACCTGAGCTAAACAGTGGGGATTAATGATCTGTAGGAGTGTCCAATATTCAAATCAAAATCTAGAGTAAACTTTTGCAGTTATCATTAATTCACAAATATTATAAGCCCAAAACTTCATCAAAGCTCTTTTGGATATTTGATTGTTCACAAAGCAATAGGGATGATCCTTGCTTCAATTGAGTTGGCTCTGCAAATAGTGCTGCTGTCCTTCCCCCTTTAATTTTTCCAATACCTGGTTTCTGTGGAACAAGTTGTGGGGGGAGAAACAGATTCTGCAGCTGCTGAGAAAAAGATCAGAGGCACCAACCTTGTTTAAAAATTCCACAATCAATTTAGGAAAAAAACAGTAAAACCCCAGGAAACTTTCCAACTTCACTAAGAAGTCCTCAGTTCAAAGATAGCTGTACTAGGAGGAATCCACAGGATCTGCCTGTCAATAGGTTTCTTAGAGGAAGAAATGTTGAGGGTTTTCTTTTTTTCCCTTCTTTCTCTGCCATTGAGAAACAACTTTATAACTACAGAACAAGGTGAAACTAGTAACAGGGGCTGGCAGGAGAGAAGGAAGGGAGCTCTTGTCCTGAGGATGACTTGCCTCTGTGAACTGCTGCTGTTGATCTCGCAGCTGCTGAAGGTCAGATGGAGCAAAAATTTTCCACATCTTAGGGTCCATATCTGGAGGGTCTGAGCACCCCCAAGTTGTACGCAGCAGCTTTCTGTGCTTTGGACTCTGAACGCTTGGTTGTTGTAATATGACTTTAATGTCATCCCAAGAAGTGCTAAATGGATTTAACTCTGCAAAGTCAATACACTCACAGACGTGTGTGAGAGCAGTGGGTTTCCAAAACAGCCCCTGGAAAAGCTCCATGAGAATGCAGAGCTGATACGCTCTTGTGATTTGCTTTTCTTGCCTTACTTACAAAAATATCCCTCAATATTAGAGCACATACAGCTTCAAATGTGCTGAACTGCTGTGGTGGGCACTGGGGTTTGGCTGTCATAACCACTGGGGGAAACTCCAGCCTGTGCACCTTGTTCAGCTGCACCAAGGGTGAGCAGCTGGTCCTGTGGCCAGTGCTGGCTTGCACGTGGCAAAGTCAGCACAAACGAGGCAAGCTGGGAGTGTTGATCCCCTCAGCACATCCTCCCCACTTCTACTCATCTGCAGCTAGCTACAATAATGTTTAATAGTCACTGTTGTGTTTGTCCTCTGGGATTTAAACCACTTTCTAAACCAACTGATATTTCGGACATGAGTTTCACCTCTCAATAATCCTCTGCATGAACCAAAGTTTTTTTTTCTCTTTAATTCCACCTCTTATGTTATGAGTAACAGTGAGTAATCCAGCTATGACTACGATTCATTAGTATGGCAAGATTGCTTGGAATATGAGGAAACCAGTCTTGAATCCTCTTTTGAGAGCCACTTATCCCAAAAGGCTTTTATTGTTCATGAAAAACCAACGCTGAATGGCAATGCACAGAGACAACACTTAACTTTCCGGCGCAGGAGTGTGATCTTCTTTGCACAAATGCATGTGGGATGAGTGCTGAATAGAAGCAAAATGAGCATGCAAATCACCCCATGCACCAACTGGTGTTTCAATGCCTGCAGAGCTGGGTGTTCACACAGGATCCTGCTCGCATGCCTATCTCCAGGGAATTTGAATGCTGAAACTGGCTCAGTGCCAAAGTACATATTCACTTTTGCACATGCCCTTCAAAAAAAAAAAAAAACCAACAAAAAAAACCTTCCTGAGAATCAGCCTAGTGTGCTGAATAGCACACCTGGCCATCAGGCAGAAGGCAGGAGGTTGACTCTAAGCTCAGTCACTCATGGAAGCTCTGTTGCCTCAGTTTCCCTCCTTCCTCTCTGCTCTATTTTTCTGGTTAGACTGTAAATGATTTTGAGCTGGTGCAATGTCTTTTTATGTGTTCACACTACCCTAATCCAAATCATAATGATGACAATTGTATTCAATTGATGGGCTTTTCTGAAATTTCCCTATCACTAATTTTTATACTACCCATCACAGCTGCAAATTCCTAAGGTGACAGCACCTATTGCCCTGCCATTATTATGCATAATGACAAGTTAACTAAAATAGCATCAGAAAATGTGCATTACACAAAATGAATTTAAATTGATTTTTTTTCTCCTTTCTCAAAGCTTATTACTAATTGGTATTTTTAGAGCAGAGATTCATTTTCATACACTAAAATTAATGGGCCATATCAGCGGGTGTGAATCAGGATAGCTCTGTTGAATTCAAAGGGTCCTTTATCATTTACTCCAGCAGAGAATCTCACCTACCATTCCAGAGAGCATTTTCTTTTTTGTAACTCACAAAGTAATTGCATTTTCAGCCTTATGTCCTGATCCTGCAAATAATTGTGCAAGGCATTAAGTTCATGTAGATAAGAAGCGCTGCTGATGCCACTGCAGGTCCTCATGTGATGAAGTTATGGTTTTGCAGGATCAGACCTTAAAATGCAAATGAAAACACTGCAAAAATCCAATGTGTTCCCTGTAATATTTTGTGAATGGCAGCACCTAATATGTAGCCCTTCTAAATACTTAAAATTACTCTAAATTATGTTGTACAATAAAGGGGCAGAAAGTAGATTATTTAGGTGATTTAATACTTTTTGTTTACCATAGAAGAAAGTCCAATCTTTTTCTCCTGGAAGCTCTGTATCCCACACTGTCTGCAGCAAGTCTTTGAAATTCAGCAGGGGGACAACTCTTGGATTAAAGATGTGTTTTTTTCCTTAGCCCCCAAGAAATTCCAACTACAGTTTTGCTGAGACAAAGTGTTTTGAAATAGCCAATTCTCTTCTCGCTAGAAAATTTGGCAATGAGTGCTGATTGAAATAGGAATTTGGAAGACTTGCTCTTTTCTTCCCCCCTTTCTAAGAAAAAAACCCTTGGCTGCTGGGTGTCCTGGATCTCAAATGTGATGTGTGTTAGCTGATGTGCTAACAGTGCAAGCCTAAATGCTGCTGATGGTGCACAAAGGACGGGTTGCCACAAGTTCTTTACACAACAAGAAAGCAGCCCTTTTAAAGGGTGAACAAAGAAGTTTTAGGTCAAAAAATTAGGCAACCAAAATATAAGAACTAATAGAAATTCAGGATCCTTTATTGGCTGGCCAGCTTACAATACTACACACACTGTCTTCAATACCAGGATCACACCTACTCCTTCTCACCACTGGTGAAATACTGAGTGTGTCTGATGAGCACAATTAACATGGAATAGGCTTGAATTTACCATGGAGACAACACTTTTTTTTCCCCCCAGTTTTTGTATCTAATATATACATTACCATGTACTTTTCTTCTGCTTTAAGGCAAATAGAGTTTGACATTTATACAAGAAGCAATAAAACTGATGCAGTCAAAGTATATTCCTAAAACAAGTTCAGTAATGTCTCTTCCAAACTACATTTGAGTTAGTGGAATAAATGCCTTTTCATGTTTGCAGTTGAAGCACCGGCCAATTCTGCCAAATGGTTTTTGGAAAATTGCCTTCAGAATTGACTTTCCCTGGGGAAGATTTGCTTTTATGGAAAGAGGAGATACTGGGAAAATTTGAAAGAGAGAGAAAGCAAAAGGGAAGGCAGAGGGAATAGGTTAAAGGCTAACTTTAAACAGGTGGCTCTAGTTTTTCTTTGCCCAAATTGTTCTATAATTTTTTATCCTAACACTTTCTGGTTAACTATAGCAAATTTCATTTTATAGCAAGACCAATTCTATGCTAATCCACCTTTGCTCTTACCTCAGCTCAGGTTGGATGTTTTGCTATCTGGGCTTCCCAGTTCTCAGGAGCAAATTCAAGTTTGAGAGTCTTGTAATTCCAATTCAGTTTACCTATCTGGGAGTCCTGAATCATTTAGGATCCCATGGATTTTCTTCCTCTCATTTGAAAAGGGGAAAGATGGGAACTTCTTTCAGCAAGCAGTTGGTGTTAGCTGGCTTGAATAGAGATGTTGGTTTGAGCTCCCATTGATCACCCAATTTCCTCCCCCATCTGAATATGTGTGAAATGGGTGTCCTTTTCTCCAGTTGTCATAATCTATTTTGCTACCTGAAAGAGAATGTCTGCATAAGACAGTGCAGTAGCTACTGAAGGATGGTTTAGTTCGTATATAGCCCTTCTGGGCTACTTTACAAGTTGGCAAGCTTTGGGAATCAGTAAGTAGTCATCGTTCAGTGAAGGAATCTGCTCTATTTCATGTGTGTTAAATGTTATTTCCTAGTCCATCTATGGATGACCTGACTGAAGGAAACATATTGCAAATGTATGTGTCATATCTAATCAAGCCCAATAAATATCTCTGGTAATACATAGCATTTTCCATCCTGCATTTTGGAGGTGAAGCATAAGCAGAATAATTCTGCACACATTGCAACACGATGTCTGCAACTCGATGGGGAGAACTACAGCAAAGAACATTCCAGTGAGAATTCCTAATGTCACTGTCTACACCATAATTTCTGCTGTCCTGGGACCATCCACTCACAGGCACATCCACTGCCCAGCTGAAGGGTTTGCCATTTGCACCATTTGTAGTTCCTGAACACACAGAGGCTGCTGTGGCTGCAGCTGCAAGCTCCTGGACATTTCCTCTGAGGTGTCAAGGCACATCTCCCTCCTGCTCTTCAGATCCCCCAGAGGGGACTGTGCCCACCCATGGACTCTGACCCTTTGCACTTGACATCTTGGGTTTGGGTGGCACCCATGAAACTGATATAAGCAGCTAGGAAAGGAGGAGGGAGTTTATTTTTAAGTTGCACCAGGCAAACAGCTGCAGCATTTTCTCCGTGGCAGAAGAGCTCTCACAGGACAGAGGGAGGCCTGTCTTATTGCCTCCAAATTTCTCCCCTCCAAAGACTTTCAACCTTTCAAGACTCCCTCTGTGCAAACCTCCAGCTCATGTGCACTGGTGAACGTAACACTAGAGTGTCGTGGAGGAAACCAGAACTATTTTTATTTTTGGTTGAGTAAACATTTAGCATTTAACAGTCAGGTGTTTATTTCACTTCCCAAACTGCCTCCGGCTCCAGCAATGTTTAGCATGATCCTTTTCTCAGGGAGGGGGAGAAGAAAGGGGATTGAGTTAAATGCTCTCAAAATGGAGAGGCCTGAGGAATCACAAACTTGTATCCACTGCCACACATCCCACCTCAGCCCCCCTCTTTCCTTGCTCCAGCCCTCCTTGGAAGGAACCTGACAGGAAATATTTTAGAGGTAGAGAATTTTCAATGAAAATATTATTTCTCCATGTGCCCACGCTTCCGCCCTCGCAGGTTGTATGGCTAAGTGACATTTAGGAATGTGTATCCTGCAGGCCGCTCGGTCGCCTGTCTTCTCACATGCTGCTTTCCCATCAGAAGCATGTCAAGGAACCAGGTCCTCCTGCCCTCCGAGTGTCACAGGAGACACTTGGCCTTCCGGAGCACGTCCAAGCTTTTCGGGTTTATTTCAACCCTCGGTGGCTCCTGTAATTGAAGGGGCTGACCTCCTCTGCAAGAGCTCCCCACAACCTTCCTGGGAGGTGCAGGGAAGGGTGGGGTCCACCACTGCTCCAGAGCTCTGGGATAAAAACCCAAAACCCTTGAAACCTACAGAAAGTTGGCCGATCTTACATGTGTGGAGCTATTCAAACCAGATGCTCGCATGCCTTCCTGCCCACGCTACCTTACCCACACTGATCCGTTCCTAGCCCAACAGGAAGCTTCAGTTTTTTGTACCTTGAGCCATTTTCAACAAAAGTCATGAGAGGAGGGGGACACACGTGTGCTGCCATGACCTACAAGAGGTTGCAGTCAGCAAGAGACTTGCCTGCTCCTCCATCCAAGGGCTGCCATGTTGCACTTTTTTCTTGGGCAGGCTAAATTTATCCCAGATGGTTGGGAAGTGTTAAGACAACAAGGCTTGACAAATAGCATGTGTCTAAGAGGGAAGAGGAAAATGGCTGAGGTTAATTTGTGTTGGGAATTAACACTGGGGAAAAAATGAATATTATTTTGACACATTTCAGCTGTCCCACCATCCCCTTCTTGAACTGGTTAATATAAAAGAAAGTGCCCATGTCTAACTCTTTCTTCCTCCTCAGCCATGTTTCTCTGGTGAGAACTACTCTGTGCTCTGCCTCAAATCTCTGTGTTTAGTGCCCTCATTCCTAAATCTTGGCTTTAAACCATCATTCTTATCCCTATTTCTAGCTTATTTCAGTCAAATTGTACCAGTGGTTGTAACAGGGACACGCCAATTTTGATACACATAGGCCTCTCAGAGCAGTGGTCACAAGAAAGCTGTAGCACATTAGGGAGGAACTCCTTGCCCAGAACACAACTGAATCCATTCAGTCTTGGCAAGAGGAAGGTCAGGTCCAGAAGTACTTTTTGCCTTCTTGTTATTGGAATAAGAACAAAAGTCAAGGTCAGAGATTTAAAAAGGACTTCACTAAGGCAAACTTTTTTTTTTTTAAAAAAGCTGAACATCTCAAACCATACATAAGTGGGTTGATTTTTGAAGAGTTCTGAACATGTCCTGAAAATAGTGAAATCTGCAATGTTCAGCTGTCAACTATAAATGTGCAGCTAAGGGCCCAACAAGCCAAGGATCCTAATGAGGCAGAGACTCTAGGCTACCATTTTGATGGGCTCCAGGAAAGCAGGAAATATTGAGCCCAGACTTGCTAAATAATAATCACTTTGCCAATGTTTCTGTTTATTTTTCCTATAACTGCTGATTGCATTTCTTAGCCATTTATTGCGACTTTTCCCCAAGTCTCTTGGCAATTACTGTCTTAAAAATCGAGCCTGGTCACACTCACACCTGACTTGACAACATAAAATGGTGTGAAAACTGCTAATAGAGGAGTTAACAAAACATTTTAAAAGTTCCCACCCCTCAAATTACTAATCAATTACATATGAGGCTCAAATCCAAAGCCTTATATTAGCACAATTCCATGGGTTTTCACTGATCAGATAAACCAGAAAGGTCAGAGTCAGTGTTCCATACACAGAGGTTAAGCTTCCATGATACTTTTCCATCAGCAGTGATTTCACTGCTGCCCGTGTCTACCCTGAGTGTTTGGTGCAGCTCCTGCGCTGTACACTGGACCACTGACATTATTTTGGTTAGGAAAAAAACCAAGAAAACGGTTGGTTGTTTGCATCCCACAGGTTGATGCAGCTGCACAAAGAAGCAGAAATAGCTGTGGCAGAGGACTGGGACTAGAGGAGGGGTCCTGGGGGAGCTTCTCACCCCACATCTAGGCTGTGGTATTTTGCCACTGTTCCTGGCTCTTTCACACCCAGTATACATTAGCCAGTGCAATTAAATATACAGGAAAAACACATGTTAACAGTTTTCTTACTGCAGACTTGTCAGGTTTTTATTTATTACTTTTTACTCTCTCTGAAATGTGATTATTCATTGGTAAGATTTTGAAGCTTCTTATAATGAGTTAGGGAGAGAAAAATCCCTTTGGTTTGGTACACAAGTTCATCAGAAAGGTGATCAGCCACATAAACACATACCCCTCTACCCCTTCCCATACCCATGCATTAGCTCACAGCTGTGTGGATACAGACTTCGAGAGCTGAATAACCCATTAATCTCCATGTGGAAAATCAATAAATTGAAAATAATTAGCTGGGTATGAGAAGAAGCAAAGAATCAGACAGCTGTTATTTAAAGCGTGACTTAGGCATGTAGAAACAAGGTATAACAAGACATACAGGGAGCAGAGAAGGGAGGGGGAAAGGACAGGAGGATTTGAAAGAGAGAATGGAGTGGAGAATGCAGAAGCACTGAAATGTGTGTTTATGTACAACCCATTCTGAGCATTCCATGCCAGCAGTGCTCTGCAGTGAGGGCTGAGCAAGGATCAGCAGGGTTTTGGGAAAACACAACCCCCTGGAAGAAACTCCTCACTAACAGGGCTGGAAAGGCTCCAGTAGACACCAGCAATGGAAAAAGGAACAAAATTGTCATGATTTTATTCATCTCCAAGTAGGCAGACAGAAGGGGCTGCAGAGGGAGTGCAGAAGCAGCAGCAGGATGGGCACAGGAATGGGCCACAGCCCCCCTGGGCAGTGCCAGCAGGGCAGACGCTCACTGGGGCTAGCACAACGTGTCCCTCTCCTCCCTCCTGCTCCGGGTCACACTGACTTGGTGACTACTGATGAATAAAAACACTCTGAGAGAAACAAGTTAAGAGAATGAGAAGAATGTGGCTCACCAGTGGGGAGACAAAAACAACAGCACGCTGAGACAGATCAGCAATGTCTCAAACTACTCCGAGCTCAGCTATGACAGATGGTCTCATGAAGGGATATTCCAGATGAGCTCTTGAGTGCATTATTTTTAGGCTCAGATTTAACACCTATGTCCCTGGCCAAACCAAGGATTCTAGGTGCAGTTTTGGGTACTGAAGCACCAGAAACTTTACAGTCTTTTTTGCATTTTCTTTATGGTGGAAGTTTCATGGGATCCATTATGAAAAATAATATACAGGTCCTGAATTAGAAAACTGCTAGACAAGGTACAAGTCCTAGACAGGAGGCAACACAGAGAAAATTTGTTCTGGAAGCAGAGACTGTTTAGAGGGAGAAATTTAAGCAGAAGCACTACAGACAATACTCAAGGATGCCCTGAGAAGAATAAATTTTAACTAGAATATAGAATTTCATTTGTTTGAAGAAAAAAGTGTCTCACCTTCCGTGCAAGTTGCTGATCAGAGCATGAAGTGGGTCACCACCTCTGCCAAGAGCCTGAAACAAGACCTTTGAGGGCATTATGCACCTAATTATCATTTAATTCAGGATTAAATTTAGATTTAACTTTTCCAGGAAAGCCTACCAAGACTTCTGTCAGTCCACCTGAGATGACAGAGCAGTGATGAAGCTCTGCCTGTCTCCAAGGGGACTCCTTTGGTCACCCACCACCATTTCCGTGTGTCGAGAGACATAGCATGTAAGGGGATTCCCAATTTCTATATTCAGCTAAGCATGAATATGACAGCTGCAATAAAACTGTAAAGCATGAAGGATAGGAAAGGCATCTACTTCCAAGGCTGCTCAAAACTCAAGAGTTTCTATCTTGAGCCTGAGACATCTTTGAGCTCAAATTTCTAGCTTTGAGCTTCTAGCTAGAGGCTGGATACAAAATGGGCCTGTTTCCTTTCCCTTTTGTATCTTGCAGCACTGGTGAGCAGGTTCTGCCACGTGCAGGGTCAATAATCTGTCCAGATGAAGGTCAGGAAATGAGCCACCCAGCTCTGGGATGACTTCAGAGCTATGCTTGAGGAAAAGATCCAAAAGCAGTTGTCTAAAAATTAGTGACTGTCCCAACCAATGGAGAGAACCAAGTTTTCATGTCCTGGTATTGACATATCCCAGATCTGTAGAGTAGGCTGGATTTAATGCAAACTGTCATGTTAGATTGGAGTTGCTTTATTCATCTCCATGCTCTGCTTTCTCAGGGTAACTGTGCTTTTCTTCTCTATTAATCTCACTTTCACTCACTGCTCAAAGCCTGGAATTTTTCTTCCACAGCACTTCAAACCTCTGAAAATCACAGTCTAGTTCTTGCAGACCTTTACAAGCATTACATTATCTAGGACTGTGAGGACTAATCCCTTCTGTTCAACCTAATGAAAAGCTTTCTAAATATAACCACTACCTTCTTGTTACTCTACACTATCAACTTCTCTTTCCAGATTTAATTACACATCTATTCAATTTCTTTTGATTTATAGGAATAATCTTGAGGCCTTATCAAAATATGTTCACTACAGGGCAAAAATCAGGTTTACAATTCTTTAAGTGCAAAATTCATGTCTTTAGATGTAGCCTAATGACAGGAGGGGAGAGAGGCAGCAGTGGCACAGTTCAGATCCAATTGCAAAATCTAGGATGTTGGGATGTTTTGGGTTTTTTTTATTTCAACCACTTCAGCCACCCAGACAAGGAGAGGAATCCAGTTCCAGGTTGTGGGTTATTCTGGGGCTGTTTTAGATAGTGAGAGGAAGGGGAGGTGTTTCATCACCTCTACTTTCTCAATACAATGTTTCCCAGGATTTTTCATCTTATTAGGTAGGATGACAGTTCGTTCTGCCTTTCTTCTGATATCCAAAGCTAATGTATTTGCCCTTCTCACTCAAGTCTGTATGACTGCACTCGTGTTACGGGAACAGATAAAAACTTGAATACTTCTACTCCGAAGAGGCTGCTTTTAATAGTTTGGATGGATCTATTTGACTAACTACAGAGAGCAGGACAAAAAAATTGGGTTACATTAGGAAATAAAAGGACGTGTCAGGGAAGAAGAGGATAAAAAGGGCAGCTGAATTATAAGGACGAAGGCTGTGCTAGTTCCCCACTCAGACTCTGTGCTGTAGGAAATCAGTAAAAATGCAGAAAGAAATCAAACAGGCTCCAGAGAGTAAATAAACCTGTCTGTGATATCTGAGCCTCATCAAACATAAAAAACAAGGACTCAGAAAGAGGGGGGTGCATTAAGGACTAGAATGACTCAGGCAAGCAGAAGAATGACAGTAAAGGCTGTATCAGGTTGAAGAAGAAATCTGGCCAACTCCAGTCAGCTAAAAAATTGTCCCTCAGCCCTCCTCCCTGCCTGAAGAGAGGCCGCTTGGGGGCCAAAGCAAACCTGGGGTTGGGAGGGCTCCAGCATCTCTGCTTGGAGCAATAACCATGTCCAGGATTATCCTTTTACTGTGTTTCTACTTCACTGACAGTTCAAGCCACCAAGAAAAAATAAAATAGAATTAAATTACAGGAAAAAAAAAAAAAA
>VXBQ01002761.1:567973-608462 GCA_013400175.1 Phainopepla nitens
GAATACCTGGGTGAAAAGAGTGAAAAAGAGGTAACACTAAGATGTAGTTCTTAAGAAGCTGCTCTGGGGAAAAATTGTACTTTTCACAAAAGCTATGTTTTCAGCTAAGATTGTCTAGTCTGGCACTAGGACGGACAGCATTAGATATCAAAAAATTTCCTTTAAAATTCCTTTTACTAATTGCCTCAATTTTTTTCTTGCAAGATGGATGCACTGAAGCCTTCTGTCTTGGTGTGAGCTGGGTAATATTCACTTCTGCTCCAGATCTAAGCTGGATTTGGAAAGCCTCACATCCTAAATGTTTTGTTCCATTAGAGAGCTAGTAAATCACTCCCTCTAAACATTTTAATACATTTGTAGTCTTGACAATTTATGAGTCATCAAATCGGTGAATACCCTAAAAACCTTTCCAGAAAAAAACATTTGTAAAATGTTTTTGTTACCATTTCCTCCTCTGGCTAGTGCATACCTGGCAATAGGGCCAGGATTTAAAAAATGTCTTCCTTTTTTCAAGCCTGGTCAATTTTAATGGCCAAATTTTCAGGAGAGCTCAGTGTACAGTGTTTGACTCTTCTTGAGCTGCTCATGGCTTTGTACACCCTTGGACAGGTGCCACATTTCTGCTCTGTGTTATTCTGTCAAGCACTGATTCACAACTTCATTTCAGGCAGTAAATAACACTGATCATCAGCAGCTGTACCTGAGGCACTAAGACGGGTCAGGAGAGATACAGAGTGGGTTCTAAGAGCTCTGATAACTCCTGAAACGTTTCTCAAACACTTTTTATCACCACACACCTAGGATAGGTTTGGAGTTGTGAAATCCTACCAGGATCCATTTGGGATGTCTCTGCCCTGCAAGGAGGGAGAAGCCTGTCTGTGAGTCCAGGCTTGCACACAGCACAGCTCACACGTGCCACAGCAGTGGGCCCGGTGCTCCTCTCACCCTCATCAACCTGTTAAAACATAAAACCAAAAAAACCCTGCATTGTGGATCACAGGAGTGTTTGCCTGGCAAGAAGCTTTGCTCTGGAAGACATCACAAGTGTATAAACCATAAGATATTAAACTTCATCAAGTAGCAGGCTTGTTAATGTTCCCTGGGGCTAGCAGAAATGTTGTTTGTAGCCATGGACAAGGAGGAAGAGTCCTGATCCTGCTGTCTGTGTAACAGGTGAGACACAGTTCCCCAGATGAGACTATTCTCCCTTTTGTCACGATATATAAACCCATTTTCCCTTCCTCCTAACTTGGGTTTTAGTGTATGTAAGAGCTCAGTGATGCTGAATTGGCCTTAATTAAACTGATTAACTCAATATTATAAGTGTAATAGGTAAATAACAATTTTCTCACTTGGTGTCCTGTAGCAGAATAACTCAATAGCAATAAAATGTTTTCACTCTTGGTTCACAGACCTGTCCAATTGTCCCAGTGGCTCAGAGAGTAAAGAACAAAATAAACTCAGTTTTGTTCTGGACCGTGTTGGGCACACATGATAAAAGAGAATCCTTAGACCCTACATGAGAACTGGTGCAAAAAATCAGTTTGAAGCTCAGTCTCCTTGTTGATTCATGCTGGATTCAATTTTCTGTAAACATACAAAAAATGGTGGCTTTATTTCCAAAGGAACAGGGAGTCTTCCTCTCATTGCAGTCAATCACAGTCATGTGGACTCAGCAGTGAACCGGGTGGGAATGATGTTGGAGAAAAAAGCCTTTTGGTGTCCTATAAACATTTTTTCTCCTTTTTTTTTTTTCCCCCAAAAGCAAAAGTAGTTGAAATGCCCACATTCAAAAATCTTTACCAGCTGCACTCCTGTCAGTTAAATAAAATCAATTTAACAATATCTTACTGTTCAGAAAAACAAAAGGAAGAAAACAAAGTGCTAATATTTTCCCTGTCCAAATTTAAGTGAAACAAAATGTCCTCCTATTTTCCCATTAGAGCTAACATGAGATACTGAAAAAATTACCCCTCCCCTCCTGCCCCCAGAGCTCTGTCTATAATGAAACACAGGGAAAACAAGTGCTAACACAAGTATACTTTGTGCTGTGTGAATGACTTCTCCTGTATTAGCAAAGCAGACTGCTAATATGATATGATGGGACATTACTAATGCAACAGAGTGGAGCTAATGCAAACAAAACATGTTGGAGTGCCTGGTTGAACTGAATAGAGAATTTGTTATTCTGGGACCCAGATTCTGAAAATCAAAGCAAATGCCTCAGAAATAAATCTTACAGATAATTCAATAAACACATGGAGCCCATCAGATGCACCAAGGTGTTCGTGGGTACTGGAGGTACAGAGAGATCCATGACCCTCATTCCCACACTGACTTTTGAAGGGAGTTGGGTGCTTGGGTGTCCTTGGCACTCTGGAAAATCTCGTCTTGTATAAATAATATATGATGCTAATTTACACTGACATAATAACTAAGTGTATGTGATTCTCAATAAAGGCTGTAAAACTGCTGTCCAAGGCTTGGGGAGCTGTCATTGAACCAGAGCTGTGTCTCCATCAGGAATTGTAGTGACAGGACAAGGGGGAATGGTTTCAGGCTGAAAGAGAATAGGTTGAGATTAAATTTGAGGAAGAAATCCTTCCCTGTGAGGGTGGTGAGGCCCTGGCACAGGGTGCCCAGAGCAGCTGTGGCTGCCCCATCCCTGGAAGTGTCCAAGGCTGGATGGGGCCTGGAGCAACCTGGCATAGGGGAAGGTGTCCCTGCCAAGACAGGGGGTGGAACAGGATGGTCTTTAAGCTACCTCCTAACCCAAACTATTTTGTTATTCTATAGCAAGTTCAACTCTGAGAAATAAATAGTTGTAATGCACTTTAAAATCTTAACAGTGATTTTTTTTTTTTCTCTCCTTGCCCTTGTCTCACTCTCAGCTGTTAATGAAGGTATTGTCTGCTGTAAATGGATAGGTCTGAGCAAATGAGAGAATCCTAGCCCCAGTTTCAGCTGAGGGTAGTATCTCCCACAGCAAAGGGTCTGCTCAGGCTTTGATGCATTTCCCTCCAAAGGCCAGCTATTAAATGGAGTCCCTGTGTTCTCTCACAACCTCCAGGGCCCTGCGCTGCTCTGGGAGCTGCTTTGCAGCCAGGAGCAACCAGTCACCATTTGTTATTAAAACTGCAGCTCCCCACTGCTTGCTGCTGCTGACTACCATGAGGCTGGAGTCTGCTCAAGAAACGCAGAGAAAGCAGAAACTGAGAATATTCCCAAGCTCACCTTTTAATGAAGGCATATGGCATTCAGGATATTGTTATTCATGTAGTAATTGGCAACGGCGTACACATATTTATGGTACCGCTCATCATGCTTAGGAAATTTTGGAATTGCTCCATTTTAATGGGCCATAAACACTTACCTGAAGTTAAAGTATATAGCAAACACAAAGAAACATGAATAATTCTTTATAATTACACGCATATATTTATGTACACACACACACACGTAGCCATCAGGCAAGGCAATTTATTATTTTAATAATTATTACTGAAGTAGAGCAAACTGTGCCTAAACTGTTCTACATCCAGATTAGCAAATTTAATCAAGCCAAGCGAAAAACAAATGCAAGGTCCTGAGACTCTTCCTAGGTATTTGGGACCACAGAAAACAAGTGTAAGAAATAGGATAAATTGTCAGCAATTATCTGCAGAACTTGATTCCATTTGCAGTAAAACTCAGGCTTGACAAAAAGCTTCACTTTATACAAGAAAAAAGCACCATTTTGTAGTCTTTTTTCTATTGAAATATTAGAAAGAGGTGAGTGTTTTGTTGATTTTTTAAAATGTAATAAGTAGCTGGAGTTTTCTCTGATCACTATGGAGAGATGTGAGTGTGTGTTATATCCTTATGAAGCAAAAAAATTATAATCTGTAATTGTAGAATTAAACTTCTCCTGCTATACCTGTGAGCTATCTATATGGATATTCAAGCTCCATTTTTATTTCAGAATTTTTTTTATTAATTTGACTTATTTAAACAAAAATAAAAAAGTTCATGCAAAAGTAAAATGTTCATAAGGAAATATAAGGAACAAGAGTGGTTTAAACCCACACATTCAGATTTCTGCTACTGCTAAGTCTCATCAGTGTGAGAGCAGACTCATTGAAAAGAAAGGGCTTGCTTAGAGCAGGGCACAAAAAGAAAATTGCATGTGCCAGCATTGGAGTCTGTATCTATATGTACTAAAAGGATGCATATTTTACACAAAATAATTTTTTTTAAAGTATATTTGTTTGTTTCAATTTCCCCAAAACTCACCCAACAGTTCACATAAGATGTTTAAGATGTATTTTCAGGAGGGTGCTCAGTTGAACACTCAGAGTACCCATGTTCTGTATACAGGAGTTAAGACTTCCGTGCTGATTTGGATAATGATTTGCAGCCACAGATATGATTCCCATCCTTAGTATTTAAAAATGTGTGTCTGAGACTCTTCTTTCCTCCTCACACAGTCAGAAATTGAAGTACCTTATTCCCAGCTTAATATTTGAAAAATAATGCTTTCAGAGACCATTCCAGCGGGGCTGGATTTTGTATTTCTGCATTAGAACCACAACTCCCCTCTACCTCTCTGCTTCAACATCTGGTGTTGCAGGTAGGATATTCTGGCTCACAGCATCTGGGCTGAGAAATGTTTTCTCTCCTCAGAGTCCCAGATACTTCACAAAACCCCTTCAGAAACCATTTATCAGACTCAGCACTGAAATGTTCAGTAAAATTTACAGTTTACATCTTCTCCCCCTGCCTGCACAGTTGCCCAAGACTCTCTCCAGCAGAGCAGTTGTTAACAATTTGGTTAATTGCTGGTGCTTTGCTGATGTTTGCTATTCTGAATCAGGGATAGACAACTCTATTCATACTGATCTGGAAATTACCTTAACCTATTGCTCAAAACTAAAATGGGGTTTGTTTTGAAGTATTAGAATCTCTCAAGCAATTATTTCTTCTGGTAACTGACTCTCAGCATCCATACTGATGCTTCTTCATTAGCAGAAAGAGGAAATGAAGAGTTTTATCAATAAAGTGCTGGCTGGCATCTCAGAAGAACTGCTGCAGTCTCTGGCTCTGTCATGAATCTCAGTCATGATCTTAGACAAGTTCTGTCATCTCCCCATGGGACTGGAGTGATGTTACTTCATTTCCTGCCTTTTAAGATGCTGTATTCATCTAGATTGGAACCCCTTCTTGAGAGCTTTGTAGGATTGGATGGAAGCTGCCACAATGTACCCTCATTAACATCACGGAATTAGATGATGCAATAATATTCATGAAAGTAATTAATGGAGCTAACAAAGAGATAGCAAGCAAAGGGGTGATCTTGCAACCTCAGACTGAAACCACACATTTCAGGAATCTTGTGAAACAACTTGTGCCTCAGAGTTTACTGCTTGAGCTTTTTCAAACAGCAGTATTTCAATTGTTTGGCTAAAGCTGGAGAAATACCCAAACTTTTGGGTGCTGACGGGAAACCTCCAAACTTTCTGAGGTTTCTATGTCATTGACATAAACCATGGTCTGTGGCTTTCAACAATAACATTTGTGCTGATTTTAGCAATTCAAATCCAGATGCAGCAACTGAGCTTGTCAAAACAGAGGAGCCACAGACCTCTTCTCTCTATGAGAATGTGCTGTCGTTTTTGGTAACTGATTATCTACACAATCACGGACAACCAAACACCCATCTGGTTTCTCTGATCTGCAGGAGCAACATCACTACCATGACAGTCTACAGGGGATATAAATAATCTGGAAGCCTTTGCTCTGGAGTATTTTACTTGCATATCTAGCTGGACTGACTTCAACATGCAGCTGAGTATGCTTTTATAGGTTTTATTGACACAAATTCTCTGCTGGAAAAGGACACCCCTAAAAATTAAACCTGCCAGAGGGTCAATGAGCATCTTCCAGAAATGTCCATAGGATAGCAATTTGTAGAGCAATGGCAAATGCAATGTTTTAAAGAATCGCAGCTTTCTAGGCTCACCTGGATGCAACACTTGCTTCTCCAAGGCAAGATACTTACTACTGCAGGGATTGTGTGTGGACCATTGTCAGCACCTTCTGGCAGGGGCCAGAGTTGCCCAGCAAAGCAGCAAAGCCCTAATCCCCTTTGTCCAAGTGGCAGGAATCAGCAGCAGGTCTGTATGGAAGGGCTGAGTAGACAGCACAACTCATCAGCACCTCTGAGACTGCCCCTAGTCTTCAGATGTGAGATGATATTGAGGCCTGCCAGGGAAAGTATAACAATAATTGACTTAACTGAAGCTTTGATTCAACTTTATGAGCATGAGAGAGGCAATTCACACTCCTTACCCAGAAGCTACACTCTCACTGGGGAGCTGGAAGGAGATATTCAATTAGAAGTATCACTTCACAAGGGAAAATTATACCTGGAGTGAGAGAAGAAATGGGAAATTTCAGTGGGAGCTGCATTTTCTTCGGGGGAGTTCAAAGGAGAGTTTGTTTTGGTAGCCAAACTCCTAATGGAAAGATAACTTCATCCTTAAATCTCAAGTGATTTCTGCCAATTCATAACAATTTACACCTACAGGGCATCAGCAAATTAAGTCCAACTACATCACTGGCATGTGAAGAAGTATTGGGGACACTGGAGCATAGAAGTACATGACTTATGGAGTGACATATGTTAAGGAAAAGAAATAAAATTCAGGAGTCCCAACTCCCACTCGCCTGCTGTAATCACTGTACCTTGTTTTTTAATACTCTTCCACTGCTGGAAATAAATGAATTATTTACCTTCTGCCTGACCATTTTTCTCTTTCCTTTTTTAGCATTTTTATGCCTCAGCTTTAATTCATCCCCAGTATTTTTTCCATTTGAATTTCTAGCAATAACATTATTAAATTTCATGTCTGCTTCCGTTTTTATTTCCATCTTTCACCAAAAAGATATAAAGTGAAATGAATCCAAATGAGAGAGCTTTTTTCTTCAAACCACTCTTGGTATCATCGTTTCCTTAATTAAGTAATTGAAGCTCTCCCAACACACACAACGTCATTTAATCCACTGTGGTCTTTCATACACCCTGGAACACTGGTTCCTACAGGAGACCTTTTCCAGTCCATCAGTCTCTTCTGCATCTTTCTAATAACCTCTCAGGCCTGCTCCTCCTGCTACCCCCTGGTGCACTGAAACCACGGCTTTAAAGAAGGAAATAACATAAAGACAGATTATTTTTTATCATTCCTGAGGGTCTCTATTCTGGGTCTTGCACGGGACCAATCTTGATAGGCCTGATATCCTCATATTTCTGTGGAATAGAGAAATTCTTTGCATTAGTTTCATGTTTGTGCCCTCAGTTTTTTCCTTTGAAATTTGAATTCTTTCCTTTGAAAAAAAAAATTACATTTTAAATAATCGTTTTACATTAATAATTATTAATTTCCTCCTTTTTACACTTTAGGCTGTCCAAACCCCTTTTTGACATCCCTTTGCTGAGCAGTTGTTGCCTTCCCGGATTCTGGAATGCTGTTTTCTGTGCTGGGAATCTGAGCCAGAAGTGTTGAAACACATTTTTAAAGGATGAGCAATACACAGGCCATGCTAAAACTTGATAGATCCTCAACATATTCACTCTTGAATAGATATGGCTGTAGATGTTGGGCATTACAGACTTCAGTTTTTTACTGCTGAGAATTTCTCAATGAAATTTGAGATTATGTTTCACTATATTCTTCAGGAAAAGGATCCTCTCGAGAACCTAGATGATATTTTTCCTGAAGGCTGAAGGGAAGGAAGAGCAGCTAATGCTCTGTGTTCCTTCTCTTCTACGGACATTGGATCAGTATCTTCTAACTCCCCTTGCATCCTTGCACTGCCAATGCTCGTTCGGGATGAGGAGATAATGTCGGTAATTGTTCTCTTCCCCGTGAATTTAGGATGATAAAGCAGCTCCTATTGCAACTGTTTTCAAGCTGGGAAGAGGTGTAAAGGAGCCCAGGTGAGTGCAGGGAACGGGACTAAACTAAGGACACGGTGTAACAAAGCTAAGCAATGCTGGAACCGATTTGCGTTAGAATTCCCTGCACAGGGGAGAGGATAAGAAAGGAAATGAGTGAACTCAGACTTGGACTTCGGAGAGGAAAGGCGAGAGAGGCTTGTATTCGTATGGAGGAGATATTAGATGCAAGAGCACTTAACAGGGTTCCAGGTTTAACGTCCCCCACCAAATGGCTCAATAGGATTGTTTAGAGCCCTTGATCTCAGAGCCTTGACACAAAGCTCCTGAAGTCTAACATCCAAACTTATTTTTCTGCGAACATCCTCACTGCTTCTCCCGGAAGTCTTCATTCTCCCAAACAGGCCTAGCTCTGGCTGTATATCTGAATTACTTTTGTTCCATTATTTCATCAGATTGTAGCTATGACAACCTGAACGTGGGGAGTAGATCCAGATCCACCCAGAAGAAATAATTCCTGATGTAATCCATGAATGTGGGGCTTGTGGCATTCGCAGGAATTCATTTCACTTTTGCTGAGAGTTTTGCAGGGTGCGTTTGTGTGATGTTTTGTAGGCTGAGCATCCCTAAGCCCGACCGGTGACAGTTCAGCTCATGACACATCTGGTGAGTGAGCGACCTCCCAGCTTATGACCACTAAAGCAGAGGAATTTCACCATCGATCTGGAGAAGCACTTGAGACAATGGTAGTAACAGGGCAATAAAGACTGCAATATATCACAGACTCGGCTGCTGGCTTGTATAGATCAGAGCTGCATTAAGACCATTACAGCCTGCCTGAGACTGATCTAAAGACAGAAAGCCAGCTCTAGGAAGGCAAGGAGCAGCTGATATAGGAACAAAACCAAACTAACTAATGAATTTTTTAAAAAAAGTTCAACATGACAAAATTTCTTTTGCCAGCCCAGACAAACGCCTCTGAATTCCCATTCTGTCGCTGATCGGGGAATCTGGGATTGATCCCCTCATGCACAGTCAAGAAAAAGGAAATGATTGCTGCGCTCTGAACCGAAAAAAGTAAGCAGACGAGTAAATCCCACCAGCCTAAATCTGCCTACATTTACTGCTGTGGAAATACAGCCGAGGATTGCCCCAGCAGTTATTCAGCTTTCCAGGGCACATGTTTGTCCCCTGGGCATTTTCTTCTTTCCATGTCCCTGCAGATCACCTGCATTGTCTGGAGCTTTTCCTGTATAGCAGATCCACCGATAACCTGTAAGGGAGCCAAAGCAGGAGCGAAAGCGATTGCAAAAACCCAGTCACACACGGTGAGTCCTTATCACTGCAGACGAGTCTAAGAACAAATGCTTTTTTCTGGCCCCTGATCCTTCATTGCCTGGTGAGAAATTTGCTGACATTGTCACCTTCCTATGGAAGTAAAAGATGGAATTTGACACTTTGTGGAGAAAAAAAATCTCCGTGAATAGTGGAGGAAAAGGAAGAGGGACTTTCACCCGTGCGTCCCCATGCTCTGCAAAGTCACTTCCGTTCGCCAAGGCTTTGCCAGCACCCGTTGGATCATTTTAACAGGGATACACTTAAGCACCCTGCAGTGCATTGAGCCAGGTGTGCGGAGCCATTGAAAGGCATTTTTATCAGCAGGCGAGGGCTGCGAGTCAAACTGGGGGAGCCTTAATCCTCCTAAGTAGAGCGAAACCTCCCTGCAGATAAAAGACTTGCCTGACTTGTTCCAGAGGGAGTTGGTGACACGGCTGCACCCTCGCCCCCTTCTCCCTTAGGAAAATATGGCCCTGAGGGCAGAGTGGAGAGGGACGATCAAAGGCAAGTGCAGCTTGGCTGCTTGCTGCCAGCAACAGAAAGGCCAACCCGTCATTAGCGGGGAGCAGCGCTATTAGAGGTGAATGTCAATGGCAGGGAAGCACACTCGGATCTTTGGCAGACACAGGAACTGGGGCTCTGCCACCGCGTAGGAGTGGTTTGGGCTTGGGAGGGGACCTTGTTTCTTCCCACTCCTTTGGCAAGGTAGAACCCAGGTGTGTCCCTGGGAATCCCTAAGTTTTTAACTCACTTAGGAGTCATAATCAGTGGATGGTGGTTTTCACCTGCACAACTCAGAGGTAACTCTTGGACTGCCCACTGCATTTCGCCTCTACAAAACCCCTCACTCCTCCTCCTTACGTCCCCTTCCCCAGAACACAAAAAGCAAAGTACCTCTTCAAGAGCTTCTGTCATATTCTTTTTCCCCCTCCGGCTTTGGGTTATAGGGAGGGAGGAGGGCAAAAGGGCACATTTCCTCGAAGTTTTAAAGTAGACCTAGGAAAGTAAAATGATTACCCAAAAAAATGCATGTAGCAGTGCTAGAGTGGGAGCAGGCTGGGCAAGTTCTGCACTTTCTCCTCCGAGTAAGTGAGGCTGCCTTGGGACAGGGTCCAGCTAATTATCAACTTGCAGGAGTTTTGGAGGGTGAGCAAATAGCCTTAGTGAGACACTGGAGGGTGTTGGTAAAAGCACATTTTTCATCTGGCTCTTTAAGGAAGCTTAATGGAGATTTATCTGTTAAAGACCTTGCCTGCATGAACTTGAAGCCTAAACTTCAACACATTCACATTACCTGTTCTCCTACTGCAGAGTTGGCAACTTACAGGTTTCCAGCACAGATTTGTGTTGTCAGTCCCAAGAATTGGGACTGACATAGGGAGCCCACAAGGAGCCAAAAGGAAGCTGTGGAGCAAACAAGGATTGTTTAATTAGTGCTGCTGCAGCCCACTGGGATGGGGAAGGCTGGATGGAGGTGGAGAGGGTGCAGGGAGGGGGTTTGCCTTCAACCTGGGGATGAATCTGTCCCTAGGACAGACCTATTGATGGTGGTTGGATTTTGAAAATGAAATTGTTGGGCAAAGACCGTGCCTAGCCCTGGGTAGCCCTACTGTTCTCTAGAAAAGGGACACAGTGGAGTGCCCTCTGCCAAGACCTGCCAGATCCAGGAGCAGACTCTGCTAGCCCCTCTAACAGTCCGTGTCATGCATTTCCCAGGAGCAAATCCAGTTTTTCCAGGTGCAGCTGAGCAGGACACTGGGCCATGGTTTCTCTGCTGCTCTTTTGGGTAGCCCAGCATTCCTGTTGCCTCCAGCCTGGAGCCAGTCTTGTATGTGAATACAAAGAGTGGAGTTGAGTAATGACCTTTTGGGAAGCCCTCTGGTGTCTCTAGCAATCCAGACCACAGTCGGCAACAACCAGGCTTTTGCTTTGTAAAAATTCATCATCTGCCCATTTGCATTTTAGCCATCCCTTGGGTTGTCTGACTTTTATCCACCTTCTACATAGGAAACTGCATAATTTTTGATTATTGAACTCTCAGACTAGAAGCTACAAACAGAAATGTCCAAGGAGGCAAGTGGTTATAAATAATAAATAAAAACAAACTCTTACATGTATGGAGCACCTCTCATAGAAAGAAATAGATCCCAAGGTGTTATACAGACATGTTTCTGCTTTTAGGAATCACTCTGATAGGAATTTACACCATGGGGACATTTTATGCTCTACCAAAGAAAAATCGCATTATCCATCACTGAAAGCAGCTGTCTCAGGGGCTGAATGAAACTGATATTTTCCAGAATTAGTAGTTAATAGTGATTATGACTCGTTTTGCATATTTTTATGAATATGCTTCAATCTCATCTAACACTTGGAGTCTGGTTTTCTGTTTGTCGTGATGAGCTCTATGTCTAAAACTTGGTTTGAGCCCAGATTCCACTTTTATTAAAGCGCTCCAACAGGCACAACCTTTTATCCTTCCCTGGTGAGAACAATATTTGCTTTCTGATAGGCTAGATTTCCATACTTTTTCTTTCAGTGTGTGCGCGGGTGTCATGATGAGAAGTTTTAAAACAAACGGAGTTATCCCCAGCTGCTAAGTTCTGACATGCACTTTAAACAAGTAAACCCAGGGATGTGGCAGGCTGTGAAGGAAGGGAGAGCAAAACTGGCTTACGTGTTGCTCTGATCACAGAATTATCATCTGCTATCACACAGTTTACCATTAGACCCAGCTGCTGCCAACCTGACCGGTGCATTTCTTCAAGCTAAGCTAACAAAGCACTTATTTGTTATCCAGGGAACTACCTCTAATAGACTTCCAGTGAAATAATATTTGCTTTCCAACCCTACTTTGAATCCCACTCACTTTGTTAAAAAGATTGCCTCTGGCTGTCTCCGCTGGTCTAATCTAATAGTTTCTAGTTTGTACAAGCAAAGCGCTTTCAGCCAACTATATAAATAACTTAAAGAGAAGAAGACACTTTTACAGCGCTCTGTGCCGGGTGCTATAGAACATGACAGATTAGTAAATGACGCCTCAGTGGAGCTCATCTGGGAACCTCTGTCAGTTGAATATGAGCAATTACAATATTGTATTTGGGCTGAAAGGGTTGTCTGTCTTCTTACAAAAAGGCTAACAAGAAAAATAATTCCTGTCTTGCTTCTCCTGTGCATGAAACTGATCTAAGTGGCTCTCGTCCCTTTTCCCTTCCCTCCCATTGCTGGCGCAGCAGCAGGAGGGGAGACGGGGGGAGAGGCAAGTGAGGAGAGAAAAGAGAGTTATTTTCTTTCTGTTTTCACTTTTGGTTTGAATTGAGCATGAAGAAAGAATAATATTAGGAGACGGGGCTCCCTGAGGTTTGAGAGGGGACGTTATATCATTATATCAAAGCTTGTTCCCTGCCTCTCACCCTGCCCCAGCAGCCCCAAGTGCTGCCTAAAGAGCGAGTGGCCCAAGCCCCTCAGAGCTGCTCCATTTATCCCAGCTCACCTGCTAAGATCACCAAGGGCCTAGAGTTTCAAAGAGTTGCCTAAGGTTTACCCATGCTACTCCCACTGTTGAATGTTTTTTAAATAGAAATGCTGAGGCTGAGCACCATGCAACAGAGAATTTACCATCCATGCTGCGATTTCCAAAGGAAAAATTTTCACATCCCGTTGGAGCTTCTTTGAGGCTCTTTTGAAATTGCCTGTAGGACTGGAGGGTCAATGCCACAAGGGTTCCTCTAGGATCAATGAGGATACACCAAGTCTTTGTGATCATTTGATGAAGGATTTTGCAAGCACCTACAGCCAGAGCATTTTCCTTTTCTTTTGTTCTTTTGTTCTTTTTTTTTTTTTTTCCTGAAGAACCACCCCAATTCCACCAGGAATTTCTTTTGTTTACATCTGTATTTTTCTCACCATAGCCTGTTACTGTGGCTCTTTCCAGGCCCGTGAGTAACTGCATGCAACTGCAAGCCCATGAATGTGCACCAGCAGAAAATTGTGCTCCTATTAAATTAGGTAGTCATGCTACAGAGAGGAAAACTGTCATTCCACCTCCGTTCTGCTATTAAAGCACTATGTGCCATGTGCTGGGCCACCCTGGGGCTGACTATGGGCTGTATCTGCAGGTATATGGGGAGGTTTGGAACAGGATGAAGCCACAGAGATCTGAGTATCAAGCCACTCACTGCTGTGTCAAACAGACCTTTGCATTCCTGGCATGGAAATTGCTTTCTGAAGTCCAGTAGCTTCTCTGGAAGAAAACAGAGTCATGATGAGAAGTGACCAAGAAACTGCCATTCACTGAAAGCAAGTCATGATCTCTGTGAGAAGAAAACAGGGTCACAACACCATATTTCACTTGGGGTAAAGCCAGGAACAATAGAATCTAAAACCTGGACAAAAATCCATGCAGAATAAAGCTAATACCAGCCATTCAGATCTAAAATCTGCCTTTGGTTATGCCCACGTTGCTGCACCTGACGGCAGTGCTGATTGTGTGCTGGCAGCACCGGGCAGAATGTGACCCACAGATGATCCCACACCAGATAACCATGCTGTATCAATGCTGAACATATCTCTGAAAACAGGTATATGGAGCTGAGATCATCTCAAGAAAATCAACCAGTTTTCATCCTAAAATGTGTATGATGCCACAGGTCCCCTTCATGGCTCATGGACAGTGGCAGCGGCTCTCAGACTCACTGCAACCCCTGCGAGATGAGAGGTGCAGCCCTCCCCTCCTGTTGCTTAGGAGGTGTTTAACAGGATTTTAGCACCTGATTTCCTCCTCATTTTGCTGTGTTTGATCCCAGCTGATTTAATCACAGATTATCTTTTGCCAGATAGGAAGTACCTACGGATGAAGGATGAAGCAACAGCACTGAGTGTAACGTTAGCTCCCGAGAAATACAGCCTCGATGGAAAATCAGAGAACATGACAGGAGAGCATGGAATGAGTGGGGAGACTGATGGAAGGAATGGACCAGCAGTTCTGAATCAAAGGGCCTGGGCAGCAGTCATAGACTGGACCACCAAGTCCATGTTTGATCTTGGACATGATGTTTCATCTCTCTTTGGTCTCTTTAAACTGTGAACTCCATGGGACAGGGCTTGTCACTCTGGCTGTGTAGTATGCAGAACACAGAAAGCATTTGTTTGTAGATTGCATCTGGCTTTGCATTTAAAAATAGGAGTGCAACCTCTTCCTTTTGCATGAAAAAGTACAAAATCATTTTCAGAACACAGTCACTCACATTTTCAGTTCTAAAAACCAGATCTGGTAAGTCTTTATGTTTTCAAAAGGCTGATTTCCATATTGACTGCCTTTATTTTAGCCTTGGACACCATATTCTCAAATGTAGGTGAATGCAGTTTTTTAAAACTCTGAAAAGCGCATTTTATAAAGGAAACTTTGTGGGAAGTCTTCTGTTCCTGTGGGAAGTGAAAAAGGCAGAATTTGGCAGCCTGGGCAGATTTAGGATTGTTCTGAAGGGATTAATCTGTTTCAGATTGGACGCCTTACACATTTTGCAGTTGCTGGAGGGGAGCACTGGCAGCAGGATAGGGACTGCCAGGTCTAAACAAGGACAGTGCAATGTCCAATGAATTCATAAGTGCGGTGCCAGAGTGCCACAAGAAAGGGCAGGGGCAGCATCTGAGTATCATGAGCGTATTTTTCCCATCAAGCCTTCCTATAATGAGTGGTTAGATCTTCAAACTGCCACCGGGCTGAGCAAAGGCAGGGCTCATACTCATAATGCAGGAATTATCTCGTAGCTGTACCTAGTCAAGGCCAGCCATCTGCCTGCCCACAGCTCAGCCCATGCACCTCTCCTTGGAGGACCAAGCATGGAGCAATTCAGCCTCCAAGACCTGCATTTCTCAAACTCACGGTGGGATGAAAATAGCATCTATATATCTTTCACATCCTTAATTGTAAAGTTGTTAACCTTGCATTTAGTGCTTGAATACTCTTGTGATGGGCACTGGAGATAAACCTCTGAGAGCCAGACATTGAAATAACATTGTGAACATTTTTTTTAACCCAGAGAGCTATTATTGACATGGTGTCAGCTGCTGATGAAGGGCCCTGAAATATTTTATGGGATGTGACAGCTAATAAAACAGGTTGCTGTTTTTAATTGTTTGGCAGGTTGCAGTGAATTGTGAACAGATGTGAACTGGGTGCAGGGGAGTCTGTAGGTTTTCCTGAATTTCTTCCACCTTTCACTGCCACCACCAACACTGAACATTAAAAATATGAGTTTCCTTTGTTTTCGCCCTGTGCCTTGCTGCTTTGGTCATATTTGAAAATTGCATATTACAACCAAAAGTGCTCTGCAAAATGCCTTGGTCCCAGTCAGCAAAGGCAGGGTTTCAGTACAGGGGGATATGAAACGGCCATAATTTTCAATATAAAGTTCTGCAAATGATCCTGTCACAGCTGATCTGCCACTTGGACAGATGGTGTGACTCTGCTGCATGAGGAACACCCAAAATGTCCTGAGACCTGTGTCCTCCTGAGGCTGCCCGAGCTCAGAATTACCTGCATCGCACTGCGGATGTGCAGGCTCAGGGCAGGGCTTGAGGAGACCTGGGGGTTTGCATCCTGCTGTGCAAAGCTTCCAGAGCTCTGGGGACAGAACTCATCCCTGGTTTCAGCTGGGTGTCCTGGCTCCTTCAGCCTACTGCATAATTAGCTCCTGACACTTTCCATAGCTCAATGTGCTTCTGGGAGGCTCCGAAGAGCCTCTCTTTAAGGGACCCAGAGGGACTGTAGAGGGCTTGCACTGCCTGAAATGAAAGATGTCTTATCAGGTTACACCTTTTAGCTCCTATCTGTATAAGCATGCTGATAAGTGGTGCTTCTTCCTCCTCCATCTCTCCACTCCCTTTCTGTCTAACATAATCTTTGCCAGATCTAGTCAAAGCAGAATAGCTACAGGGGATTCATTAATCCTTGTTTGGAGGTAACCACCACCATCACCAAATCATAAAAATAAAGATTTTAAGCACCCAAGTTTATTATTCAAGTACTTTAAGTCCAGCCTTTTCTTGCTGCTCCCAGGGTACATTTCCCCTCCCTGTGCTGGGACCCCTCCAGTCTCTCCATCCTCTCCCCCTGATGCTCTGTTAAACACTTATCAATTCCTGAGGGAGACTTGGGATAAAACGACACTCCTCCCATGTGCCGAGAGCTGCCAGGGTTGTGTACCCTGGCACAAGTACAACAGAAACTAAGCCTTGGCCTCCAGCAATGTAACACCCAGATAAACGAGTCTGCCAGAAAGAGGCCGGGCTGAGGCTCTGCGCTCGCAGCGCTCGGGAGAGGCTGATCCAAACACTCCGGAGCTGCAGATAGCTGCAAGACAGGGTGTATCCAGGAAACCCAGGCTGCTCCGTGCTCTTACATCCCTCCTGGCAGCAGCCCAGTGCATCCCCCACAGCCACCCTCCCCACACCACGCTTGCCAATAATGTGGGGCAAAAGACACCGCACAGAGCTGGGCAGGGGAATCCTTCTGCTTTGCAGCTTCAATGTATTTGAACATGAGAACATGCTCACTGAGGGAGAGGGGAATCACTGGCTTGCCCAAAGCCTTGGCTGAAGGTGCACCCATGGCTAGCTGAACCCTGGGGATGGTGGGGACAGACCCCAGCTGTGCTCAAAGTTCAGGAGCAAGATTGAAGGAACAGCAAGAAACCTGTTCTCTCCTCTACAACCTGAGATTATTTCTGCCTTTCTTAGAGCTGGGCTTCAGAAGCACTGCCTGCTTCCTGCCACAAAGCCTATCTTCCACTCCTGGGCACCGGTACCAGGAAGGGAAGCCCTTCCTGCAAGGAGAGACAGTGGAAGAGATCTGGGCTGCTCACCAATACCAGGTAACAAAAACGCCAAGCTAGTTTTTCTGTGAAGATTTTTCTTCTGTCTTCAAACTGGAGAGAGTGCCTAAGTTGAGATGGGCACTTTAAATCAGAAAGAATGGTACACCCCAGCTTGAATTCATTTTGGAGATATTAAAACTGATGAATGACTCAGGAAAAAAGTTTCTGCAAACCCAGACTCTGATTTCATCGGCTGAGGGACAAAACCCTGTCAGTTCTGCTGCAGACTCTGGCTGGAGCAGTCACATGCTGCAGATATGAGAGGGAGGCAAGCTGCCGTGAAACTGAGGGATAATTGGTACCTAATAAGTTGAAGTGCTATCAGTGGTATTGTTAAATATAGTTAAATGCAGTTTATCCACCTCTAATTCAGTATTGATCCACTTCTACTGTACACCAAGGAGGCCAAGTGTGCTTGATTTTCAGTGCATCACTTCAGCATCAGTGACTGCCCTGGAACCTGTGGGACCTTTTGGAAACTGTGGTTGACCTCAGCAATCCCCACTCAAGATTAGCTTAATGCAAGTCCGGTGATAATTGCAGTTTCATTAGTAAAGCTCCAGCTCCTTGAGTCATTAAATCCTGTGAAGAACTCTTTTTCTCCTTGTTTCTTTAAACATTTATAACCTCCATCACGACACTGAAAAAGGCACAAAAGTCTGAGCTCTAAAATCTCAGGACCTAAAAATCAAATTAAATAAAGATTTGACAATTATTATTCTCTAAACCCCTGTGCTTGCAGTGAAACCCTTTGCCTTTTTGCAGCCCGACTCAGGCTGCCAGTTGCCTGGAGCTGGCAGTGCTCCTTCCTGCTCCCTTCCCAGTGCTCCTGTGGGCTCTTGGATGCAGAGGGGAGAAGATGTGTGGAAGGGGAGACAGGGGTGGTGCAGAGGCTGAGCTGCACTGCTCCCAGCACTGCCTGCAGCCCTGGATCAGGCAGGTTAAAGCTGGACCAGGCAGTGCAGGTGCTCACTGCAGATGGTTTGCATTCCCCACTGCCAGGACTCTCTTGGTGAGCCTCAGGAGCAGAGAAGAGCCAGCTTCCCGTTAGCAGCACACTGAGATGTCCCCTGCGCACTTGGAAGCATCATCCCTGCCAATCTCCACAGTGCTGACTGCTGGGGGACGTGTCAGACTGCTCATGGTGCAGAGATCTCACAGGACAGCACCGTGGTCATGGCTTCATCACACCCTTACACCTTCCTGGCTTCCCTCTGAAAGCCGTGCACCAAACCAGGGCAGAGGGAGAGCAGCAAATGTGCAAGGGATCCACCCTGCAGCCTGCCAAGCCCCCTCCTCTCCCTGCTGGCTCCCACTCCCAGCCCCTTGCAGGATCAGGCCCTTTCTTATGAACTGTCAAGTCATTATCGTCTTTCTCTGTTTGGCATTTAACGCCTCTTGGCAAAAGATTAATGAATTGACTGGCTTTCAACAGGTTTTATGAAGCAAGACAAGAGCATGCCAGCACAGACAGAATTAAAGGGAATAGGCAGGGAAGCCTCTCCTGCCTGATGTGTCTGTGCAGCCCGTGTGCAGGCATGAAGGGCTCCCAGGGAGCTGTTGGCTCTGAGCACCAAGCAAGGGGGAAAATTGCAATAAAACCAACATGTGGCCTTTAGCTTGCTGCTTTACCTCAGATGAACCTTCATTAAAACTGTTCCCAGACTTCTGATTTCACACTAAACCCTCCACACACACACACACACACACCATGAAGATGATTGTTGTATATATTCACATGATGGAAACATATGATTTAGGGATTGGGGGATTTAAAGCACCGTTTATATCTCTGTGGTTGTTTCACCCCAGTGAAAGTGCCCTCCCAGCCATGCTGTCAGCGTTTGGGTGCACAGGATTGCTCTGTCACCTGCTGCAGAGGGCAGAGCTGTCTGCACAGGTGAGGGGGGAGAGAGGAGTGAGATGTGCCTGCATGATTCATACAGGGATAACTCAGCCAAAGGGTTCTGGTGACTTCAAAAAACCTCTGGAGCAGAGACTTTCCCAAAACAGATTTCACGCCATGTAACATGTCCTTCAATATTTTTTATAGTTTTTAAAATATATGGATTGAGTGTTGATTTAGGTCTTTAAAACAAATGAACCATTTTATTCAAGTAATATCTGTGTTAGCAGTGACTGAAACTATTGCAGTGATTATTTGCACATGAGAGTAAAGTAATGGAATTTCAGGCCAGATGAGATCGAGCCAAAATGCTCCTAAGTGCTAGAGAAATTTCAGTCCTGGACCTACTTTGAACTCCATGACTCACATCCCAGACCTAGATTTTTAATCCTCTGTAGTAATTGAAAATGTGTGGCACAGAATATCTGTTTCAGGGAAGTTCAAAGACAGAAAGCCATAGCCCATTGTTCTGATGTTAGAAGGTCCTTACTCTGCAAAGTGCTGAGAGATGCAAGGAATTTCTGATTCCCATGGATGTGAATGCTATATAAATTTGGTCAGCGTCTCACAGATCTAGAGTTAGTAAGAATATTGGAGTCATGTGATGGTTTATCAGTTGTTGCCTCTCTCCATATAACATTGCATGGTTATTGTTTGAATAGAAGTTCATAGTGCTGATCCCCAGCTGGAGTTCAATAGTTTCCCAGCTAGATCTATGGGAAACTAAGGATGAGACTTTCTACAGTGTGTCCAAAGCCATGCAGGATTTGTAAACCTCTCTCGATCTTTGGCATAGACCTCAAACACCTGCTCAAATAACCAAGAAAAGCAGTTCACAGGCAGGAGCTTCTTTGGAAAGCACGTGGGAGAGCCTGTGGATCAGAAAAGGTGACAGCTACTGCTCTAAGAAAGGTACCAAAAGTTGTAGAAGCTGTGGTGGCACTTGAAATGGCCCATATGAGTGAGCTGTGGAAAGCCAGGACGGTGTGGTGAGGGTTCCTGAGGTGACACACAGCGCTGCTTCTCTCACACCACTTGCCCCAGGGCTATCTGCTGGTGGCCAAGCAGTGCTGCCCTTCTCCAGTTGTAGCACAGGCAGAGCCTTTGCAGCCACACAGAGGGTCTGTGAACTTAGAATTAATGTAAGGGCTCCTCTGCAGCACAGGCAGAGAAGAGGAACCTCAGAGATCTCACGCCATGTCCTTCCTTAACAGCCCGTGTGGAGATTTATGGCACAGGGCATGTTAAGCAGGCAGACATTTCCACTCACATTTACTGCACAGGGAGATTATCCCACACTGCCACTCCTGCCAGCAGCACAGATCACTGGAAGATTGGAGAAGGTCCTTTTCAGGTGGCAACACTCTGTGGTAAAAAAGAGCCATTCTACTTCTTTTGGTATTAATAATAAAATGTCCACTAGGTTGAAAGTTGTTCCTTTCTGCTGTGCTCCTGAGACAGCTGTGGTATGCTGAATGCAGGATAAACACAGTGAACACTGGGGATCCTCCTTGGCAATTTTACAGGGGATGGGTTTATGTCTATGTAGAAGCTAAAAGATATTTTTCCCTCCACATGGGCTGGAATGAGACAGTGTCATCATGTGGGGGTCCCTCCTTTTCAGCAGACAGGTAGGGGAATGTAGGCTGCCACAGGGATATTCAAATGATACAGGCACACACAAACCATCATGTTCCCTTGCACAGAGTTCATCTGACAGTCATTTTGCAAGCGGCTCTCTTTGATACATCATGACCAGCATGTTCTAACTGGAACAGTGACATGGCTCCACACCTTGAACCACCCACACGTATATCAAAACAGCCTCAGCAGATGGGAGATCCCTGTATAGGCAGGAGTTTCCCAGGAGAAAAATAATAATAAAAAAAAATACAACCAAAAAACCGGACTGAACCTAGTCAGGGAGCTTGCAACACTGACATTTAGCTTTGACATTTTCTGCCATTACTGCTGTGGACAGGAAGTGAAAACTTTAAAGGCACAGAGATGATGAACACAGGAAACCCTAGGCAGGGATTGTGACCAACTTCCACCTGCAAGAAGAAGAAAGGACATGAGTTACAGCTTCTGTAATGTCCCATTTTTCTGAGGACCAATTCTCCACACTCACCCTATACCTGTATTTTTTTATATAGAAGCATTAAGGGCTTTTATTGCAGTCTTCACACTGTTTTCATGCTAACACCAGCACCAGGGTACACATACCCACAGACAGAATTTTAGGCTTTTGTCTTCTAGAGTTTTGAGTTCAGAGAGCTTTTCATGCTCAGAAATGGGAGACACAATGCATATTTAATTGCAGCTTGGGGTTAATTAATTAATTAAATAATTTATATATTTTCCATCAGTATGCTTCCTTGAGGCTCTTTAACAGAGGGCCTGGCACTCAGAGCTTGCACACGCCAGCAGGTGCTGGTGACCACATTGCTCTGTAACATCAAAGGACAATTTCAATACCCAGGAAGGTTGAATTTTCTGCTCAGGGGGAAAATTTGCAGGTATTTATTTGGATGTAAAATCCTCTCCATGCATTTTGTGTGGGCAAATGGTGGGACAAACCAACTGCTCCCCATTGTCTGCCTTCAAAAATATTCACTTTGTGAGCCATCATGAAGTGGGTGTGAGCACAGGTGTGCCACACCTGTCCAGTGGAACCTGAGGTCCCCACCAGCCCCCTGTGCCCCCTGCCACTGTCCCACTCTGTGCCTGACCTCTGGACTTGCTGGGTGCTCACACCACTGAGAATGCACAGGAGGTGTCACTGCACAACAAGTGAAATGGGAATTTGTTTGCAGAAGCAGAGGGGAAGAGATGTAATTCCCCAGTTTACACATGTACACATATTTGTGTTAGTGTTTTAAAAGCATGGTTTGAGGCCACGTGTGATCTCTGCTGTTCTCAGCCAGGCAGGCTCAGATACCTGTGCAGGTGACAAATTTATGTGGCATTGCTCTGATAGATAAAACCTCAGTGTAAATACAGCTCACAGGCTCTGTGTGCAGCAGTTCTGTGCCCTGGGTCCCACCCACCCAGGCCAGGCTCACCGATGTCCCCACAGTGCTCACATTCACAGCCTTATCTACAGCACATCAGCCTCATTTTTACTGAGGTGAGACGTGAAACCCTTTCTGTCTTTAGTTTCCATCCCTACCAAACCCCCACCTGACACTCCCTGGGCATGACCCATCCACCAAAGCCCCCATCACTGTAGCATTAACACTTCTGAGATAGTAACAACTGTCATCAGATATTGCCCCAAAGGTCTGTTTTGCCTTAGGAAGGGTCCTGGTCACCAGCTGCCCCAGGAAAGAGACAGGAAGCCATCTCAGGCAAAGGGAATTTCATCCTCAGCCACAGAGCTCCATGGACCCCCTCAATGAGACAGGCTTCTTGCAGTTCAGTATGATGCTTGAAAAGAAGGGGTACTCCTCATTGTGAAGTGTCCATGGGTTTGCATTAGGTCAACTCATTCAGCTGCCTGCTGAAACATGAATGACCATCCTGAAGGGTGCTGTCAAACCTTTGTGCAAAGCAAGACCTGAGCCAATTTCTAAAGTTTCTGAGAAACCAAACTACCTCCAGGGTGGGGAGGGGATTGTAGCCAAAGGACTCGCTGGACTATTTTCAAGAGTATTCCTTGAAAACAAGACCAGGAGTGTGTGTGTGTGTATGTGTGTGTACACCTACATATACATCTCTTTCCTTCCAACAGTTTTTCCTGCTCATCCTCTCCTTTAATTGAGATTTTTCAGCTCTGACGGTGGATCACAGCAGTAATTATTTTCTTGATCTCTTGCCACACACTTTCTTTCATCTAAACTATTTCACCCACTCACTTTTGTGCAACTAAATGAGACACAGCAAACGCGTGAGTGGTGCATTCATGCAGCAGAGGGAAGAGGAAAATTCAAATTGGGGCAGCAGGGTTGTCTCCAGCCTTGCAGGACTCCATGGAAAGTGCCTTTGGGACTTTATTATATAGTTTCTTCTCCAACTGTAATTTTTTTCCCTCTGTTCTAAAGCCTATTTCCAACCCTCATCACTACAGAACTTCTTATGGCACTTAGAAATGAACCTAGATACTCTGTTAAAATTACTGGAAGGACATCAGAAGAAATCCTGACCTCTGGAGCTTGATATAGACCTCTCCTGATATTTTTCTTGTTTCTTTAACCTGATTAATCTGTCCAAAATAACTGCCATTGATTCATTTCTGTGTTCAGCAAAACACAGGTTGGGTTCTCTCTGGTGGAAAAATATTTTGTCAGAAATATTTTGACTTTATTTCCAAACTGCGAAGTGCTTGCTAGTTCCTTTCTGTAATTATTATGCATTTTTTACATGTCAGAGAGAACACTGAAATGAAAGGGATGCGCTGCTCTTGGCAAACCTGATCTCCTTTCCTCATTGTTTCTTTCCCGTAGCTTAGGGAGGAATATATCATTTTGTGCGAGAAGGGAAAATTCCTGCGATTTTCAGTGCTGTGAATGCTGGGAGTTCGATGACATGCAGTCACTGTGCTTGCCAATGCAATGGGACACCGGCTCAGCTGTACTTTTGGCTCAGCCCTGCGCTTTCTAGGAACCATTTCACAGCACCACCACCACAGATGAGGAGCACGAGGGAAGGGGCAGAATCCTCCTGTTGCAACACCCCACTCTGGCTTTTTACACCTGCACTGAGCAGACTTTTGACAAAGCACTGAAACAACGCTCATAGCCTGAGGGAGTGCACTGCCAGCTCACAGCGAGGAAGCAGAGCCCTCCTTCGTGTGGGGAGTGTTGCAGAGATCCAATCTGGGCTGCCCTGCAGCTCCTGGCTCTGCTCCTGCACGCTGGAGTTGGCACCGTGGGCTCCAGCTCCTGACACCTGTGCGTGCCAACACTTGTGCTGCTTCTGGGAGCAGCTCAACACCTGCAGCATGCTCAGACATCACCACCCGCCCTCTCAAAACCCCTCTGGGGGGCTGCTCGAGTTGCTCAAGGTTTCTCCTCCTCCCTTCCACTTTGTGTCCCCCATGAGTGACAATGACAGAAGGCAGAATGGAGTTTGAGCCTTTGATGTTCTGCTTTTCAGCTGTGGCTTTCTTGAGTGTGGCTGGTAACAGCCCAAACTCCAGCTCGGCAGAGCTGCTACCAGGCTTCTCAAGCAGCCACTCTGTGGAAATGTGGGAATGTCACCAGCAGTAGTTCCTTCACTGGCAGTCTCTGAATATTACCTGCAGTGAGAAAGCAACAGGTCTGAGAGATGGGCTTAGTTTGATGTCTGTTATCATCATCCTCTTTATCTGGAGGTATTCTTGTTATCTTGTTAAAACAAAACAAAACAAAACAAAAACAAAACCACCCTCACCCTGAATAAGTATACATTTAAAAAATGCCTGACAATTTAGAGGGTGAAGATACACGCGACTTCTTACAGACCTCATTAAAAGTTGTCACTCTGGACATTTTTCTGGATGATTTTTTAGTTTCCTGTATTTTATTCAGTAACAGGCTTGTCCATATGGAGACCACAAGAAGATTACGCCTGGGATTTTAAGGATTCTTAGGGAATGCTCTGGCAGGGAATTTAAGGTAGGCTGTTCAAGCCACAGTTGTTAGTAAACCCAGAATGCTTCAAATTTTCCCTAATATCATAAACTGACTTTTATAGAACCATAAACATCAGGTCAGAAGTGCTGGCAGGTGTGTCAGTGGCAGTGCTGACAATCTGCCAGGTGTGAGAGCTTCTAGAAACTGCATCCTGCAAAATGACTGACATTGGAATAGCAAAACCAGGTGAGGATCCAGACTCACAACCAGCATCACCTTTGCACTGGCATGCTGGCATGGTTAAAGGAAATTAATTATCCTTCATTGCTGTTATACTGTTACTAAACAGGTTATTAAGGTAAAAGGGAAATAGCTTTACTATTAAAAAGGTTTTTTTCTGATGCTAGAACCATTCTTTACCTTAGCATTACCTTTGTGGGAAAGTAAACCACCTTCCTGAACAATATGAACCCAACAGCAGCAAGAATGAGCAAAAATAAAAGGTGAGAGGTGATGGTTATTTCATTCAGTGTGGTTCCCCCACTTCCAGGTCCAGCATCATGATATCAGACCGGGTGTCAAACTCCTCAGTAGACATGGAGGAAATAGAAAAGTAAGAGACTGTTTCTCAAGCTGCAGAAAAGGTATTTGTAGGGTTTCTAAAAAAAATCCTAAGACTCTAAATATGGAGTTTCCTGGGGTGAATTAAACTGATCTGGTGTCACAGTAGCACAGGTGAACATTTGCAAAACTGGTCACTTAAAAAATCAACATCTGCCCTACACACTGAGGTGCAAAAGCAGGAAGGAGGACTTACTCTGCTGAAAAAAAAAGTCATTTTCCCTGAGTGCATGTGCTTAGCCCAGGCTGGAGCCATCTGTTCGAGGAGTGTGTTGCCTTACAGCGAGCGAGCGTGTGTACACAGGAGCGTGTGTTTGCTGCTCCCTGACCCAGAATCACGCTGTTATATAAACCCTGGGATTATCAATAACCTCACATTACAAACCAGCTCCTGTTCAACTCATTAAAGGATTGTGTCTCTGCCTGGTCTGACTCATTTAGCCTCTTTGGCATTCTTTAACGAAGATAGCAACTCATTACTCTGCACAAGCTGAAACACCCATAGGTTAACGCAGTTTTCCCTTTTGAAACGATCCTTTTACAAGGATATTGCAGCAGTTCCTCCTACCCTGACAAAGCAGGTGCCAGGCCAGCCAGCAGCTGGATATTCTGACCTCAAATACATGATCTGAAATCATGGCTGGACATATCTAAAGTACCCAGACCTGGGTAATCCAGCAAACTTTCACCGCTCTTGTCTCAGGCTGGGGTCCCAGCTTTATCATGTACAGCATTACATGGCCTCTTTGCAGTGAAACATGTAATCAAGAACCCAGAAGCTGAGTCTCTCTAGGGCGTTGGGAAGAACCAGTTTTCAGGGAGAAGCTGAGATGTGACCTTGTTTCTTTAAGCTTTTGCCATGTTGAATTAACTTGTCTGTAAGTAGATTTGTAACACTGTCCTTTTTTCCTTCAAGCAGCTCTACAGTTTGACCAGGACGATGGGATTGGCAAAAAAATTTTCCTTGAAAATCCTAGAATTTGCTGTCCTGGTTCTCCTGGGCCACAGCTCTTGTGCAATCTGCTGTCTTGCATGGAGCCTTGCTCTTCCTCCCTCCCAGCAACTCATCCCACACAATCCACTGCAAATGCTCCAGGTCTGTTTTACAGACTGAAAGGCTCCTCCATTTCTGGTTTAGTTCGGGTTTTTTTGTCTCTTAATAGGTCTTGTGGGATTTGACTCTAAACCCAAAATATCGGCCAAACTTGAAGGTGTAAAATTCTTCAGTCTTGGCCAGTGCCGTGAGTTTAAATCCCAGGGCAACCAGGATAGATTTAAAGGTGCTCCCAGCCTGAAAGTGATGGCTCTGTGTGGCCAGTGCCACCTGAAAACATACCAGAGGCTCTTTTGAGGAAAACCGTTTTACTGGCTGAATGAATGTTTGCTCAAAAAAAAGAATTTCCAGGTTACTTTAGAGTAAAGGACTTTGTAAAGGAGGGAAGGGAAGGGAAGGGAAGGGAAGGGAAGGGAAGGGAAGGGAAGAAAAGAGAAGAGAAGAGAANGAGAAGAGAAGAGAAGAGATTAAAATTAGGAGGCAGCTAATTTTTTTTTTTTAAGCAAAACTACAGGACTAGAGGCAAAACCAAGGAAAATTATGTTTTTCTTCCTGTGGAAAAGTTATGAAATTCCAATTGAGAGAGTGTTCTGATCCATCTGAGGCTGGCATTTTAATGGGGCTGGTTTCTCCAAGCCAGCCCATTACAGCCCCATTCAATAGTTCTAACCATTGTGGAAAAATACCATGTTCCAACAGTGATTTTCCACAATTTTCTTCAGAAAATCTGAAAGAAATGCAGAAAATTGATTTGAAGCCCTGGCAGAGAGATAGAGAAACAGTAGCACAAGGCTGCAGGCCAGTAATTTATGTTTCGAATGTCACTGAGTGACTGCCTATAATTTCAGGGGAGAATGATAATAATTAATAGCACAAACTCTCCAGTCATTTCTTACAAGGGGAAAAGTTGAATGTAGTAAGTGTAGAAATTTCTCTAAGTGCTTAACTTTTCCAGTGGAGTTTCAAAAATTAAATATAGTAATAATATCTGTCCTCCAAAGTTATCCCAATGAGCTTTCCAATGTCGGGAGGGGAAGCACTTCAGCCACCGAGCAAATGCAGGCACTGCTTGGATGAAATGTGGGGCTGTTTGACAGCAGGCAGCTCCCCATGACCTCTCAGATGGGAGCAGCCCCAAATGCTGCCCTGGGACATGCAAAAACTGCCAGTGGTGTCACTGGGAGGGTGGGGAACCATTCCAGCAGGTCCCTGCCCAGCACTCTGGAGAGTGGTGAAGAGGAGTCAGAGGTCAGGAATCATAGAATGGCTTGAGTTGGAAGGGACTGTAAATATCACTTCATTGCACCCCCTGCCACGGGGGAATTCCCTAAATCAGGTTGCTCCAAACCCAATCCAAGCTGGCCTGGAACAGCCCCAGGGATGGGGCAGCCACCGCTTCTCTGGGTACCCTGTGCCAGGGCCTCCCCACCCTCTAGGTAAAGAACTTCCTACTGAAGGTCCAGCACCATGAGTAGCCATGGGGATGATCTAATTTGTGTCAGGACTTGCTGATTTGGATTTAGCCTGGCGTCCCTTGTACAGTGCCTCACGAAGTGAGCTGTTCCTGAGGAAGCAGCTTGAGGCAAATCTGCTCACAGAGCCAAGAATGCCAGGCTGGTTATCAGAGCAACCAGCTCTGCTTGTGCCTTAAAGTCCTTGAGGTGTCCAAGGTGACCTCCACAGACCACATGGGCCCCAGCCTGGTGCCTGTAGTGGTTATTGGAGTGTGTGGTCACTGCACAGGGGTTCCAAAGGGGGGATTTATTTGGGTCTACATCAAGCCCAGGTCTCTTCTGGGCTGGTTCTGCAGTGCCTGGGATGTTATTGCCAGGCTCCAACTGACCTCAAGGTGCAGGGTGCTCACTGCAGGTACAGCCAGCCCCCTAACACTGTACCTGGCTGCAGGGGACACACTGCCAAACTGCAAACCAACATTTGCCAGCTCTCCACAGGGGTATCCCATGGGAATCTCTGAGGGTGATTGTTCACCCTGCAAATACAATGTGTTTTCTGTACCAGTGGGAGCAGAATCCCAAAGAGCTACTGAAATTGCAAAGGGTGCACATGAACAGCAAGAGAATTTCCACTCCTTTGGTAAAGTCAGCAGAAATTACACATAAGCACCTAAGAGCAAACTTTCTATTCTGCAAACAGGGATCATCTCCTCTAGAAATTATTAAATTTGCCAATGGCTTTGATCTATACAGAAAAAAAAGACACTTTTAGCTTTTCACATCCATTCTGACAACCACAGTGACATTTCTCAGGCATTTATTATGTTCATTGAGGAAAAATTAGATCTGGAATTAGTACTTTACATACTTAAGAAAATGAAAGGAATGGTCGTATTTCAGTAGATGTTGTTAAATGTACAGCAAAAACTAAATACTTTATTTATGAAAACAATAAAGTCAATAAATAGAAGAGAGATTGAAGAAAAATTCTGGACTGAGGAGATATTTCTATTTTTTTCAAGAATGTACCTACTATAGTAATACTATATTTTTCCTAGATTTTTTCAAACAAAGTAAATCACAGAATCTTTCTGGATGCAGGCAGTGTCATTGCAGAAATAAATGGCTCTCAGGTATTAGTTTCTAACTAGATAAACACTGATCTTTTGACCATTGACCATTTTCACACAAATCATAATATTTACTGAAATACAAAGGAGGTGTGTGTACTGCTACATATAAGCAGTCATGTTTATTTTCAGCAGAAAATCCTCCTGGTAATCTCATATTGATTATGAACAGGACTTTAATTAGGACAAATACAATTTGTTTATCAGTGCTGCCTCCAAATGCTTTTTCATCCCCTGGAATATAAATATTCATAAAAAATAAGGAAATAAATAAATAAGTAAACATCTTCTAGTAAGTAAAAGATTAAGTATGTCTTTTACAGGAAGAACATTTTGGAAAACTGTGCAACTGTGAATGACATAATCTATGCCTGTCTGAGTTGGAAGACAGCCTGAAGAAAGGTGTAAATACCTAAATTTTGTATTCATCTTGGTCAGGTATTAACTCATTTTTCTTCCTAGCAACACACGTCAGAAGGCAGAGGGTGATCTCACAATTTGCTCTGCCAACTTGTTAGAAATTCCCATTGGAAATATTCAGAAGGAAAATTATTCCTCAGAGATATCATGCTTTGAATTTCCCAGCAGCTTCCCTGCGTACATTTAGCCTTGTAGAGGGCTCCCAGCAGCAAAAAACCCCAGAGAAATGCAAAGTCCGTGGAGCAGGATACCCAAACATCCCTGCTACAGTAGTGGTGTGCTTTGCTGGACACAGAAACCCCATCTCAAGCCATAAATACAAAAAGTAGCAGATCCTATCTTGGGCAAGGCTTTTGCCCGTTGTTGGAATGGCAATGCTGAGAAGTGGCCTTCAGTTCCAGTTTATGACTGCACCAACAGATTTGACCACTTTGCTGATTTAACTGAGGGCAGAACCTGACCCACAGTCCTTGTTAGCTCCACTCCATGTCAGAGACACTTCAACCACCAGGCCTGTGTTCCAAACCTTATTATGGTATGTTATCATATGATAAATATGTGATTAATGATAACTGAGCACCACTTAATGAAAGGTTTTCTTGCTTTTTCTATTTATATTACCGCACATAATCTGAACCTCTGATAATTAAATGTTTCATAAAATATTTCAGCACTAGCAATCCTGGGAGCATCTTTTTGAACACTTGGCAACCTTGTAATGGTTTGTCATTAACGAGCATGCCCTAATGTGACATTCCACTTCAGCAGCCTCTCTGAGAAAGTCTTTTTTTTTGGAGTTTGTTTTTGTTTTTTTTTTTCTCCCCATTGCAGCAAGGAGCTGAAGGCTGAGTTATCCAGCAGAAGAAGCAGGTGTTGCAGCGCTGCTCCCTGTGGAGGTTATTTCAATACCCAGACGTCATTAGCACTGAGCTACAGGACATTGTAGTGCAGTAAATGCGTCACGTTGCACTGGCTGCCGTGGTCCTCTGGTGCATCCTGCCATGGATCATCCTGGGATCCTGTCAGCAAAGGTTGTTTGAAAGGGAGGGACTGGCTCCCGTGAGCAGGAGCTGCAGAGCAAGGAGGAAGATTGCAATCTATTTTCCCCCCTCTTACAGATGCTATCTTCCTTGCACGCACTTGGCACTGAAGTAAGGGGAAAATACTGCGGATTCAGGGATCGTAGAATAGTTTGGGTTGGAAGGGACCTTTAAAGGTCATCTCATCCAACCTCCCTCAGTCAGCAGAGATAGTCAGTGGGTCCAGTTTTGTATAATTGTATAAACATGAATATTAGCTGAAAAAATAACATTATAAGTAATACTGAGTTATTGCAATGTCCCTGATGGTGCACCAGTGTCCCGGTGAAACACAGGGAAGGATTTTGCACTGCACTGGGGCTGATTCATGATCCCATTTCTGAACAGGTAACACCTCACCAGGGAGGAGATGGGTGGGACGGAGATGCAGCTGTCAGTGCAACCTCCTGCTTGCCATGTTGGAGAGGCTCTACTCATTCTGGGGACCTTCAAGTCCCTTCAGCTCCTTGTCCCAGGAAAAACCTACCCCAGTTTTAGAAGCCTGCCTTAGAATGGCAGAATAACTCAGGTTTGAGAGTACCTCAGGAGAGTCTGTTGGATCAGACCAGGTTATGGAGGGCATTATCCACTCCTGCCTTAGCTAGGATAAACAGGGAATTCTCTCTACTAAAGAAGCTGGATTTTTGTAGGTTTATATCAAGTCTGGACTTATTTAGCAGAATCTGATGTCAGCAACATGAGGAACTGGGTAGTCTTACTGTGTATGATGGGCTAGGAAGTGAGTGCTAGCACAGCAAGGACGAAAACACAGACCTCTGGCATGTGGAAGTAAAACCAGGCAGAAACAGGTACTGAATGAAACAGTTCAAAGCAAGATGCTGTTTGAGCTCCATAACTATAAATCCCAAGTGAGAGAAGGGCCCTGCAGACATCCAGCCAGCTGATGGAGCGATCTGAAGTCACTCCAACCAACATCTGCTTCAGCAGAAGCAGAACTTGCCTCGGTATTGTTAGCACAAGTCACAGTTTACACAGCAGGAAGTGTTTCCATTTCAGAGTGAGGCTTGCATTTGAATGCCGGGCTCTGGGAATTGAAGAGGATAATTTTATCTAAACCGATTTTCCCACTCCTAACAATTTTACCCAGCAGGTCTCAGGTGCCAAGTGAAGCTTCACTAGTGGCTCTGCCTGTGTATTCACAGGAGATAGGATTTTTAATTCTTTAGCAATTCCTTTGTTACTGCAGGATGGGAATGAAAGGCTGGCTGAATGAAGGGAGGCATGACCCCGGTGTCTTAATAAAATAGTATCCTCTGGGGTTGGCCCAGAGGTTATGCTTCCATTGCCATGGGAGAGACCTGGCTTAATTCCTGCCCTGGTCCTTTGCTCTGAGCCCAGCAGCAGCAGTGCAGGGTGTTGCAGAGGTTTTGGCCAGCACTACTCAGCAGTGACCTTTCTGACTGATTGCAGGGCAGTGTGGATGAGCCCCTGGGGCACCCAGCCCTCCTCAGCTGGGCAGGAACGCCAGAGGGGAGAGGGACAGATGACAGCCCAGGTTAAGGAAGGGGACTCAGGGCTCTTCTAGGGGCAAAGGACTTGTCCTCAGGTTTAAAAATGTAAAAGGCAAAAAAAAAAAAAAGCAGAGAGGGGCACACCCCACTGCCACAGCTAGGCAAGACATGGGATATTCAACAACATATTATTTGCTGGAAAGAAAATGTAGCTTTTTTTATTTAAAATGTGGCTCTCAGTGCAAACCACATTTATAAAATTTCAAACAATGTATGTTTTGTGGTTGTTGGGACTGAGCACAGCACTCCTCATGGAGTTTAAATCATTTCATATGAATGCAAAAGCACTCGCTGCTTTGCTTAATCGAGAGATCTCCAAAAGAGCCTGAATGTGAAAAGAAAAGTAACAGCTGAAAATTCCAACCAGCGGGCTCGAGTTTTCCAAAGCCTGTTTGCTTTGGCCTGCCTCTGCCATTCCTTTCTTTCTTTCTTTAGAAGTGTGAAACTGGTTGGTCGCTGGTATTTGTTCTGTGGTCTGCACTAACTGTTCCATCTGTGTAAACTCCAGCTTGCCAGCCTGGGAGTTTAACAACACTTTCCCTTCAGCTGGAAGGAAAATGAAAGTCCCGTTAAGTGGCACTTTGAAGCTTTGCAAAACACACTGCTCTGGGTTTGAACACAGAGTGGGAAGGTCAGACCCTGCCCGGGCCATCAGCACAGGACCTGGCACAGCCAGCGGGGCAACCCCAGAGCTGCTGGTGGCACACCCAGCGTGCAGGAGCAAAGGGAACTGCTGAAACCTGGTCACACACAAGGACACACACACAACCAGGTCAGCTCCATATTTATTGGGGGTATCTCTTTGTCACTGGCTACCAAGATTCTGATCTAGGGAAGTATTCAGGCTCTAAAATAGTCTCTTAGGCTGCCAAATAGCAGTTAAATGCCCAAATATCTCACTGGGCCTGGTTTCCAGCTCATGTCACACATCACACTTGCAGATTTTCTTTTCTTTGTTGCCCAGCTTAATCCTAAAAGGGGTCCAGTTCCCCTCTGAACAACCAGTTCCGCTGTGCCCAACATGACCAAATCCTTGCCTCTGATTTGTAGGACTGAAGATGTTTCTGTGGTGCTATTGTCATTCCAGGTCACTACAATAACTGATATTTTATCTGTGGGTTGTGATTCAAATTTGAGTCCAGCCTCCAGACAAGTTCTGTATCATTGACCAGGTCCTGGGGAGTGTAGGCTGAGGAGCAACCAGCTCCAGTACCCTTTAATGGAGGAGGGACTGGCTCTGCTGTTTGCCAGACTGACCTTGATGAAAGGCTGGTCCCACCCTGGCAGGACTCTGGGTCCATCTCCAATGGCACCTCTCCGTTCCTAGGCCAGCTCCAACCTAGAGTTTAAGCCTAGCCCAGTTCTTCTCCAAATATAAAATATGTTTAAAAAAAACCAAACCTGATTAAATCCATTCTCAGCCTTTTATTTACACAGAAAAGATGCCTAAAATGCTGTTTTTCCTCCTATTTCCATACTGGTTTTCTTCTGCCCCATGATGTATATTTATCCTTCCCAGGGTTCAGCCCTCCCTAGATTGTACTCCAGAGCCCCAGGCATAAGGCTGCCTTTTTCCCTTCCTCTTTTTTCATGTTGTTTTTTTTTTGTTTCCTGACTGTGTGCTTAGCAAGGGTGTATTTTTAAAGCTGTGTAGGGGTTTTAGCTGCCTGAATTCTGTGATGGCTAGCAGAGAAGCTGTGCTGTTATTACACAAGTAATACTTTGAAAATGTGTAGTAAAATTCATGATCAGTTACTATCAACATAGGAGAGACAGATATATCAGCTCAGAAAAAATCATTGCTGCTGAGAAAGCAGAATTCATCAGATTCTTCTAAAATAATGTTTCTGAACATTCATATGAACCCCCAACAGCTGTTGAGTTCAATCGTGTTTCCTCCTAATCAAAATATATACTGTTATATTTTTCACAGAAAATTTAGAGGAGGAGAGAGAGGATTGCAAGTGTTTTAAAGAAAACTACAAGTGACACTGGAAGTAAATGTGTTTTTGAAGAAGACTTTCAATAAATAGCCAGCTTACCAAAAAAACCCTTTTCCTAAAATTCAAACCAAAAAAAGTCACTGAACATTTTTCAGATTTGTCTTGCCCCTGCTGCCTTTTTCTGTCTAAAACCTGATTCTTTTCAAATACATTTTCCTTCAGCCGCAACATCTTACTTCAGCTGAAAATAAACTTCTATTGAAAAGTCCAAGCAGCTTTTCTCTGCAAGGATTTGGAGATTTTGCTTCAAGAAATGTTCACAAAATATTCCATCACGTAGCCTTTGCTGTAGGTAAGCAGTGATATTTGTTCTCTGAAGAAAACTTCACTGCATAATGCAGACACCTTTTCATTTTTCCTGCACTCGAGCTCGAACGCCTGTACCTGCCAACCTACTTCAACCAAAGAAAGGTCAGTTGTACATTTGCATAAAATCGAATTCATTTGCATAAATCAAGCTGCAGCTTTATATATTACATTGATCTGGAATGCATATTGTGTTTTCCGTGGTGGCAGGCGATGGGAGGCAGCAAGAGCCAGTGATGAGAGTGTCTGTATTGGGCTCAGCCCTGCGCTGAAGTGAGTACACATCAATCCTGAGTCCTCCTGAATGCCCACACAGGTCAATAAGAGCACAGCAGACAGTCAGTTCTCCTTCTGCTTAGCTCACCAGAGTGTGAGAGACTATTTCCCCCCCATTCTTTATCTGTTGTGCTTTCCTGAAGTCATGGAATCAAACCTGGTCCATGTAGGCTGAAAATTCAGATTAATCTATCCAAAATTAGGCTTTTCCAAGATCATCAATCAATTGATGTACCCGAGGTTTTTATGCAATAAGCTTTAGTTCATTTGAGTTTATTCAAGATCATTATATATTTGGATCCAATTTTTTGTTTGATTTGATGAAAGTGGCAGAGAAAATCTAGACTCTCCTGACTTTTAGGAACTTAAGACTTCACATTAATTTCAAATTCCAGGAAATATCTAATAAAACCACTGCAGCTGGCACTGTTCAAATTGCCAATATATTCAAAAACAACTCAGAAGTGCCAAAGTGATGACGTGACAGGAGAGCTTCTGCTCCTGCTCTGAGTCCACAGTGGCATCAAGTCCTGTCCTGGAAAGTCAAGGGGCCAGGCCACCTGCTCTCTATGCTGACCTTTGGCCAAGAAACCACGTGAGCAGCTCCAGACTGGCCCGTTAGATAAATTATGCATTCCTTCCACCCTTAAATCCACCTAAGTAGGAGATCTGCACAAGGATGGATGTCAAAACCAGACCTCCGCAAGGGAATTTTGTTTTGTTTTGGTTTTGTTTTGTTTTGTGAGGAATCATTTCATATCCAAACCAAAAATTGTTTTCAAACACTGCACCTGGGCTGTGTAAGTCAGGCAGGCAGGATTAGCTCTTTGCAGAAAACCCCTTTTTAAATTACTCAGAGAACTGAGGTAGTGCCTGAGCCTGTCAGCAGCATGGGGGTTGGCAGAGGGCATGGCCAGCAGTGTAAAGGGTTTGATTTACCTGAATGCTGACCAGTCAGCTCTGCTGCTCTCAGTAGAAATCAGATTGTTTATCCAACCCCTCTGCTCTGATCTGCACTTTTGTGTTCATGCTCAAAAGCAAAACGTGCAGCAGCCAGGTCAACAGCCTCAGACAGCAAAGGTCACCAAGCCTGGGCACTAAAACAGGACACAAAAAAGTGTCCAGCTGAGCCCCACACTAACCCCAGCACACCATTCGTTATTGCAGTGGTTATAGCTAATTAAGAGTGCAAGGTAGGATCCCCAGGCAGCTGATCAGAATCAGGAGACACTACATACATAATGAATGATAAGTGGAATTGCCTAAAAATCAGCAAATTTTTACTGAGGAGAAAGGCCTTGTATTATTTTTATTGCCCGCCCCCAACCCTCATCTCCTCACCTTCCCTTTGCCTCTGGTTTCAAAGTCAGCAGCCAGACATTTTTGGTGTCCCTCAGAGTCAGTGGCAGTGGTAGGTAGGAAGCTGTCCCTCGTGCCTGGGTGCAGTGGGACAGGGACAGGCTGGGCTGCCCCTCCTTTCTGCCTCGCCCTGAGCACCCCCTGCTCTGGGGGCTCTCTGCCCTGGAGCCGCTCTGAGCATTCCACCAGACATGGCCTGACGGAAGGATTTCCACGGGTACAGGACTGTGATGGGGCTGATGGGACAAATGGAAGCAAAAGCACCCCTTGACCTGGGCACAGAAGCTGTTACCTGCAGCTGTTATTGCCTGCAGCTGTGATGGGCTTCAGAGAACACTCTGTGGTGAACAGCTCAGCTTCCAGAGCTGTGGAGCATGAGCTGCTCTACAGGAGGAGAGCAGGGACTGTGTGTGCCAGGACCTGAGCTTCCTTTCATCCTGGAGCAAACCAGGAGAAGCTCTGTCAGGTCCATGGAGAACTTGGCTCTAGAAATGCTACTCCTGCATGGAACAGTTCTTGAGATCTAACCCATCCACCACAAATAAAGCAATAATGCTGCTAGAAGGTGATGTCTTTGATGCTATCACCCAGACTAACTTCTGCTCCAGTATTCAAAAGGAGTTTTTGGAAAGGCAAGATAATGACTTAGGAATTGCAGCTGGCCTTAACATAGTCCAGTGAAATTTTTATCAAGACTAGCTGAGAATGTGACACATTTAAACCAATCAAGTGTGTTTATTTTACTATAATCTCATAATGACAACAATGACCTCAGTGAGGGGACTTTCCTGAGCACTAGAGATTAGCTGGGGTTAACAGTCTGATCTCTCCAAGGCAGTGATGGAGACGTGGATCCTTTTAAAAGGATTCATTACTGGCTGCTGAACTTTCCATGAAAAAGCCCCATAAGGCCTCAGCATGGTTTTTAATAAATCAGCTCTGGCCCCCATCACCCCAGGCGTTGCCTCCTCACCAAAACTGCTTCCCTCTGGCATTTTTAGCAGCGTGGCTGTTCTCATTGCAGATTTGTTTCCTCTGTGGTTTTGTAGCCTGCTGCCTTTAATGCTGGTAGGGCCAACATAAGGGGAAGTAGGTGGGGAAATGCCCCTCCTGTTCCTGAGCCAAAAGCAGGGGAGAACTCTGCCTTCTATCTTTGGCTGGGGGGAAGCAGCATTCCCTCGTGCTTCCCTTTCCTGCCCCTCTGTGCAGCCAGGGCTCCCCAGACGTTCCATCTGGACGGTGGAAGGAGTTGGTGCTGTTTCTCAGCTTGAACACACTCAGTGCCTCTCCTCCTGAGTGCCTGCCCCTGCTCTGCTGAGCCTGAGGGCCTTTGCACCAAGGGCACCCCAAAGAATCAGCCCAGGGGAAGCACACAGAAGATTTAATTAGGAAAAAAAGTCATTGCCTGAAAGAGCCTGACTACCCATTTTAACTATATTTAATGCTTCCCATCTGAGTGTTTTAATGAACTTTAAAGGTGTGTTCATGGTGCTTGATCCACTCTGAGACAAACACTTGCTTGAGGTCTCGGCGTCAGAAATCTGATAGGTCTGTGACTGTGTGGGCACCATCTCTGCCCACACCATGCTCTTTCCATCCCTTCTGTGCCCAGTGTCTCCCTTCTCTGAGCACTTACATGGAAAGCTGCAATTCAAGTGCAGGAGAGCAACAGTGCATGGAGCAATTGGCCAGACTGAAACATTTCCCTAAGGGAATTTGTTTATAGCATCCTTGCACTCACCAGGAGATCCTTTTCTTGTTTTAATCCAAGCACATGGGTGCTGCATCTTGCAGTTGCTACAAGCTTAAGGTGCCCTGTGAACCTTCCTGTGAACCTTCCTTCCTCTGGGGCCTGTGAGCTGGGTTTGTCTCACAGTGTGTTTGGTCTGTCTCTAGAGAGGCTGCTGTAAAATGATTGCTGAACCCATCTCCAGTTCACTCCTGCTAATTAAACACCTCTGGTTCAGTGCTTGCTTGCTCCTTTATTTTCCCCCTTCCCCCTTCTTTTTGGCTAGTTCCAAGAGGATATTATTTTTAGCTCAGGAGGGTTAAAGGGGAAGGGAATTGTGCCAGAATCAGGTTGTTAGGAGATGGGGAGAGAGGGAAAAAATGCTGGGGGTGGGGGGAGATCTGCAGTGATTAAAATTCCATCTAATAATAAGACAGAAAGTTGCGGTGCACAGGCCCAGCCTAAATTAAGCTCCTGAATTAGAAGCGCTTTCCAAAATTCCTCTCCAGACAATTTAATTAGGCGACAGGTATTTCCACAGTCACACTGTGGTGGTTCCGCTTGGCAATAAATAAAGACTCCAAGAATTCTGACCCTAGAAGCCAGTGAAGGAAGCAAAACAAAACTTCCAGCAGGACACAGAGTGTCGTGTGGTGAGATCAGCCTGGCTCCCCTCCTCCCCATCCCACCCTGCCCAGCTCTGGTAATAGAAGGTTCACAGTCCTGATAGGGGTTCAGGAGGTCAGTCTGCAGCTTGCTCTCTCATGCAGTCCTTATGCAGTCACTGTGCTCCACACCAATCCATAATCTTGGGTTATCCATAAGCTTGGGTTAATCCATAAGCTCTGGCACAGTGTCGGTGCAGGACTCAGTGCNATCCATCCATCCATCCATCCATCCATCCATCCATCCATCCATCCATCCATCCATCCATCCATCCATCCATCCATCCATCCATCCATCCACATCAGCTCTGCTCTTTCCTTCGGCTGTGCTCCGCAGCCCCTTCTCCCATCCCTCTCTGGAGCAGTGATAAGGATGCTGGGTCCCCAGCCCACCCTGACAGCACACAGCACTGGGGAGAGGAGATGCTGTGGTCTCAGGCAGCTTGGAGCAGGGGAGAAAGAGGAACTTGAATGTTCTTCCTCCACAAAACCATTATCACCCTATATTCACTGTTTATAATTATAAATAAAAATTATTAAAAAATTGTAAAGTCAGTTATTTCTTTTTATAATATAAATGCTCTCTGTAGCCCATGAAAGCAAGGATTATTTTCTTCCCTGCAAAAAATCATAGAATTATTGGATGATTTGGATCTTAAAGCTCATCTCATTCCAAACCCCTGCCATGGGCAGGGACATCTTCCACTAAACCAGATTCCTCCAAGGCCTATCCAACCTATCCTGGAGCACTTTCAGGGAGAATGTACTCACAGCTGCTCTGGGCAAATCTACCCCTGCTATGCTGAAGAATTCAGAGTACCAAAACAAAGGGCAGGCATTACTTCTACCTGAAAAGAACCTTTATTTAACATATTGTCTTTATTCAACACACAAGTGTAACAATGTAGGCTGATAGCAACAATGGGAATTTCTAGAATTCCCAGAAATATTCCTTCTCTCAGCACTGTTTTTCTCATCATTCTTTCTATTGGCTTGTCTTGTATAAATCTTCCTTAATTCTTCTCCCAAATATTTGATGCTGCCTTAACATTTTCTTGGAAACGCTACATGTGTGAAAATATTCTTAGATTTCCTTGCGGTGAAAACCAGAGAAATTAAAAACAAAGCTTATCAACAAAGTGTCAGTCATAGGCACCAACCTCCCATGGAATATCTGTTTGGGTGACATCCTTTAAGTGACTTCAGCAGTCCCTCTTGGAGGGTCATGTCTTCACCAGCAGGCTTCCCTGGATCAAGGGCTGGATGGACAGAGAGGCTGGATAGCTAAAATCAAATTAAACACCCAGAAGGAGTAAAAATTTGGAAAATTCTTAAGGATTTTTAGTGTGTCAGAGCTCACTCAGTGCTCATGGGAAGAGTGCTTTTTACTCACATGGGTGTTCCAACCTTCAGCAAACACAGTCTCTGGTAACTACCAGCTACTGCCAGGAAGAATTGCCTAATTCTCCAGGAAATGGCATGAGTTTGCATTCCTTCAATCACTGAGCAGTCCTCTGCCTTTTTATTGAGTGAGTGTCTGAGTGCCCAGGTTAGGAGGATGTTGGGGATAAAGCATCAATTTTTGCACCATGTTAGAAGAGAAGAGAGTATTTAAATTCATCCTTATTTATAGAAAACTGAAATTATTCAGAAGTATCAGTGTTCTCATTTAACCTGTAATAATGATTTCATTTAATCTGAAGAGATTCTTCTTACTGCAAGAGTTCTTACCCCATGTTAATTAAATATCCATTGATTTCTAAAACAAAGGAAAACACTTGTGCTTATTGAGATTTTACTGTGATATTCAATATGACATGGTTCTATTGTATGGTTTAGTCCTGTACAAATTTACCTTTAATAAAGAACAGCTAATATGTAGAGAGATTAATTAAGAATATATAATCAGATAGCAAAAGAATCATTGTAAATGACAAAAAGGTGACTTGATCGTTACTTTGTTTGTTTTTTTTTCCCTTTGGCCAATATATAGTTGGAAATACTAAAATAAAAATAAATATTTTTAATCAAACTAGGTTTCAGTTTAGTCTACAGGGGAAACACTGAGGTCTCATATACTTATACAGCTAAGACATTTTAAAGTACTATTTAAAAAACAGCTACTAATCTGAGAGTCGAGGCTGGAAAACATTAGCCTAGAAATTCTCTTTAATATGGACTTGATGATCTGTGCTCTAAAATCACAGATCTAAAAATCTAAAAAAGACAAAAAAAAAAAAAAAGGAAGAAGA